>JAHZNC010000696.1:0-86532 GCA_027744095.1 Zhuqinia jingwanae | reverse complement strand
AACAAACACACACATATTTGTATTATTACTGCGGTGTTTGGTGACGTTGGCGTTGGTAGTGTGAAGGCGATGTTCACGGCCCAAGAATGTTTGGCACGGCATTAATGTGTGTTCCCATGCCTATAGTATTTATCCTGATCAAAACAAAATGCCCATTTTGATCTGCATTCAAATGCATAAAAACGGATTTCTAAAGAAAAAAAGCATTAGACTGGAACCTCATTGACATCACATTGACTACGTTTTGCAGTTTTGGTGTATGCAAAGCTATACATAAATACCGAACCCAAATAAATCGTTTAAAGTTAAACTCCTATGCTATGATTGCATATAAAATGAAATTTTCTGTGCATGATGACAAGTGAAAGCTAAAAAGAAGTCATTCATATTGGAGAGATAATGTGAAAATCAGAGTGGTAAACGAATGGTACAATTATTTGGCTACGATTTTTTTTTTGAAAGTAGTCGAATTGAATGTGATTGGTCACATACATGCGCACAGGGGGCAACGAGTTCTGAAAAAAAAAATCATTTCCTTCCTCTAAATACCCGATAGTAACAAGAAAGGTTTCGGAAAAAAATTCCAATTGGCATGATTGCGCGCAAAATTTGCATTTTACATGCAAAACATAATCTAGTCGCGTGATCGGTGTTGTGGACCAAATGCGTTTCCTGTTATCTACATTCATTATCGCTATCTTTATTTTAGATTTTTTTGTTACAAATAAATAGAGTAAACTCTATACTACTCGCTTTCTACTTATATTCATATTGCATCAGGGCAATGCACACATAACTCCGATCGATAGTAATGATAACTTCCGTCTTCTAAAAGGATTTTTTTTGTAATTCCAAGCATTTTCCTTTAGGTACTCATGACACATTTTATTCTTTTTTATATTTCGAATGCAATGTGGTTGAAGTTGAGGCTTATCTGCATGTTGAGGCTTTTTCTGATGACTCGCTGCAGAAGTTTACTATGCCTACATCATCCGGAAATAGGGCCAAAATAGCTTAGCTTGTCCATTGTCCACTAGAGTGTCACTGCCACATTCTATTGTTCACACAAAGTATTCCGCCTTCCGCCACTTTATCTATTTTTTTCTAACATGTTCCTCTTCTGTTTATTATATGGGAAGGATAAATAACCAAGTGTGTGTAGGTCGTGGTTTGTTTGGTACAATATACGCCGGGGAGAGCAGAGAGATTTTATAGATTTATAATATGCTATTATGGTCGTGAACTTTTAGCCTGCTTTTCTTCGTGCAGCAGTTCTCGGCTAGTAATCCTTTTTTTATAGTTTATGCAATTAAGCTTTTATCTGTAACCTACCTAATGTATTTGGAAATATAAATTAATGTTGATCGGCACTTTGCCTAGCAAAACTGTATTGATATTTGATTCCATTCTAAATTTTTCATTCTTTTGCATTGAGATATGCAATTAAGCTCCATAATTTCAAGTCATGTATTCATTTTTTTCTGAATAGGTAACAAGCTCATAACATGAAAATGTTAATTTATAAAACTTGTTTATACGTCACATATCTAGTTTTTTATTTTTACACAAAACATACAGTCAACAGTACCTATGTTAACTGTGACTGTATGCTTGCTTGCCAGACGTAAAAAATTCGCAAACTTCCTTGACTTCTTTGACTTTTACAACTCCCTAGTCCTAGTAGTTGAAAAGTTTAAACCCGGACCCGCAGATAATGTTCCGTGTTTGGGTTAGATAAATGGAGCGAAAAGAGGGTCGTGTCTGTCTAGTTGTGTGATACCTATAGAGATTAAAAAATTTAATTAATTTAACACAAAGAACTTCTCTTAACAAGGCTCGTAAGTGCGCAGCCGAACGCATGAATGCACATCAAAATGAATTATTATTATGGGAGCAAGCACATTCTCGTGCGTATCTTGAACTTGGTGTCCAGAGAAAGTTTTTGTCAGACAGATAATGTACTTTTAATTGTATACAAGTAACGTTTTGTACAATTATTCCATGATAGTGTTCACCAATGACACATTCATTTCTTGTAGTTTCATGAGCTCACATCACAAGATCACAACGTGCTTTCTCATTTTAAAATGTTTATACTGGAGGTCACCACTAACTTTTCCCGGGTTAGTAAATATAGCATTAAAAGACTGAAATATAACTTGAAAAGTGTCGAGAATTTCAATTGTTTTCACAGGTATATGTGATTCTGAATCTGATGCATAGGTATATAAACATCAGCATGGTATTATGACACCGAGTACAGTGACTCGACAAAATAAAACGGGTTGAATAAAAGCTTAGTATTTTGATTGAATTTTTGACAAAAAAAAAAAAATAATCGTTTTTTGCTCAAAAGCAAGAGTTGCATGAGTTCGGCTCACATTTCAACAAAAAAGGATATTTGGGCTTCCCCTCTCTTCTGAATGTCAATTTTTTTGGGGTGCAATAAGATTCCCTGGTGCAAAAAAAATCGATTAGATCTTGACAGCTCCTTATCTGTTTTTTGGATATCCCTTACGGCTAGCTGTTAAAAGGAGACAACTAACTGAATGGTTTGTGTCGTCTGTATTGCAACCATATATACACATACGCACAAATTGCCAACCTTTAAGTTAAGGTGCTCATACGTCATCCCTCCAGAAAAGAATATATTATTATGATCACATAAAGAATTTGGGTTATATCATTCCGATGAAGTTTTCTCTACCAACTAATGCAACGGCCATTTTCTTTGACGACATTCTTCCGCTTTACATTTTTTTTACAGGAAAGGAAATAACTTTGTTGTTGTGTGGCGGGAATTCTTAAACCATACTACCGGATTAGACATTTTACTTAAGAAAAAAAAAAGTTTATGCTGACTTTGTAGCAAATGGCGGCATGCTAAAGAAAACATAATAATATAGACTTATCCCCCCTTTAAATTCCTAAGGCAGTCAGTGAACTTTCACTGGACAATAATAGAAGAGCATTTGCTGTGTTGTTGATAAAGAGAATTCATCATAATCGTGTCGCAGTAGTTGTAGCGTAGTTATATATGTTGTAATAGTCATTAGCTCATACTTGTTTTCTCCACATCTTTATTTTTCGCGTGTAAAACACAAGATTTATATGGGCAACAACGTCCGTCCCTTTTAAATAACAACAAAAAGAGAGGCGAAATACAGTTAAAAAAAAGAATGGACGACGATAGAAAAGTCAAGTTAACAAAATAATACATTAAAAGTACATAAAATGTAGAAAGTCTCTATGTACAAGTCACATCGTCTCGTTATGCATTCGTACATCTACCAATATATGTACAATAATATGTATGTATGGAATAATGTGTTCTATGAACAAGGGAAACATTCATCCATCTCAATTGAGCAGTTGAACACAACTAATTTTAAAAACTTTCCAGACTCCTTTGAGACTCTCGCCTCTTGAGAAAATTCTGCGTATTATATATATTATATGGCATGTGATGTCCTTGTAGTATTCAATGTATAAAGCTTATACTGATGTGTACGTATACTTTATGCATCCCCTCTATCAACATACTTTTTTTATCCGCCAACACCACCACTATACTGTAAATAGGGAACAATACACTTGAATGTGGTGGTGAGCAATGAGTAGAGAAGAGAACGTGTATTTCATTTTGGTTTTTCCATCCCAAAAAAAAAATCTTGTACACACAACAAGGCGAACAGGCGAGATCTAAAGAACAGTCAACAGAGTAGTAGTAGTAGTAGTAGTAGAATAAAGTGCAGAGTTACTACTATACTGCAGCTAAAATGAAACTTACAACAACAAAAATATATATAGTGCCATCTGAATGTATTGTAGATTCACACAAACAGACAACATAGCTATTTAAGTCAAGTCACATCCTTGCTAATGCTCAAATGGAGCAACTTGAATCATCAGCCTTTTTTTCTCCTTTGACATGGATAAAGTAGAACTAACTAACTAACAATCCAACACAATATAGCAAGATTCTTTTGTTATGAGTAGATTTGGTTGAACATACAAAAGTATACAAATATATATATATATTTTTCCTTGTGGCTTAACAGTTTTTTATCACTGCTGCTGCTACTGCTGATGCTGCGTAATACCATTTTATAAACTACTGTACACGTTTTATACAAGTTTGTTACTTTCACTTTAAAAATGCGTTATATATTTATTTATGATTATTATTTTTACACAAGAAAAGAAGGAATGGTCGACAAACTGCTTGAACTGCTACTATATACTACTTTAACAAGTATATATAGACTATGGGTGTTATATGGCATATGGAACTGTGAAACGCCACATAATCCAGAATCCAGGCGGATGTGGTGGTGGTTGGAAATGAGGGAGGACACATCACAACGTTCTCCTTTTCCAAAGTTGTCTTGCTTATATTCTTGTGAAGACATATTACAAGTAATTTGTGAGTCACCTTTTTTGTCACCTCTCACCAACTTGCCAACTCCTACTTGACACTAGAAGGAGGAGAGCTAACCATTAATTTAACGACAAATTATAAATCACTACTACGCAGCAGGCAAGACAAGAAGACACATCCTCACACACACAAAATGCTCCAACAAAAAAAAGAACAAATTATGGGAAATTAATACACATATCAAGTCCGTTTGTACAAGATGCATGTACCATAATTATATCCTTCAGAGAATAATCTTATCCCGATCCCCAAAATACCATGCATGCATGCGTATAGCAAATGCGTGCGGAAATACTAAAAAACAGTAAAGCTTTCTTCACATAGATTTAGGGATATTTTTAGCCTCAAGGTAATTTAGATTTCTATCTGCTGACATATTTCTTTTCTTTCGTTTTTTTACTCCTTTTTCTTCTATCCATTTTATTCTATTATCACATTTGTCTCTTGCCAGAAGGAGCAAGTCTTTTTATGTGCCATAATTTGTGACAATAATTATTTTTAAGGGTCTTATGTCATTTGCTTGTCTAGAGACAGAACAATGATTGTGTATTAAGAAAGTTTCGGAAGCTTTAAAAGTTGTAATAAAAATGATGAATGTATTAATGATGATCAGCAGACAATAAATAAGAAATTGTTCAAGCATAATAATAAGGTTTTATTGAGTTTGAGTGTGTATGCCACTTTGTTTGTCGGACATAAAATAAAGTGTTGGGTTGAATAATGATGAATGTTCATTCATCTAATAAAATCTGAGATTGGATAATAAAATGAAAATGAAGAAAAATCACTAATAACATGTAATCAATAAACTTTTTCTAATGAGTATATTATACCTAACATATATACTAACATATACATGTGTACATACAAGAGAATCATAGAATCCCAGCAAAAAAATATTACGTTTGTTCGCTTTAAAATATATATGTACATATGTATATGCATATAAAAATGGGCTATGCTGCAACAAACTCTCTTGCTACATATCTTCTTCAAATCGCCAAAGAAGACAAATGTGAAAAAGAAGGAATCTGTCATAAAGTCAGGCAATACATGGCTTTACTTTCACTTTATTGTACATCAACCAACCTGATATTATTATGGCTCACCTCTGCAGCAGCAGCAGCCCGAATTTTCAAGCATTCATCTCCGGAAGGTTGATGCTGGGTTTCTTTGTCGAAAGGATTTATTCCTGTCATGATAAATCAGGAAAGTGAACATGAGGATCCTTGTACAGGTCACACAACAGATGATGTTTTATACTGTCGTTTTTGTGTTGTGATGATGATTGCTTTTTCATAGCAAAGAAAATAGAACTAAACACACCTCGATTGACAAAAGGCAGAAAACCCCTACTTCTATACGTACCAACACGGTTGTTATTTGTTATTGGAGAAACACATGTGTGTAGTGATCCAAAGGTTGGGTGGTAAACCGGTGTACTTGCCAAAAAAAAGTATGTTGTACGTAAATGTAAGGTGAAAAATGTATTTATTGTACAAGCTGGCGAGTGTCGAAATAATTCCATATAAAGTACATATATCAACAGCGGACCCTTTTCTTGTAATTTTTTCTTCTTCTTCTTCTTCTTCTTCTTCAAAAGAATCCTTTGTTTAGCTCATATTATACTTTTCTTGTCTATACACCTGCTCAGCCAGTGTATGCTATGTACATATGTACGAGGAGGAGAGGTGAAAACGTTTAATTTTTCTATTAATATTTTTTTCTTCACATTCCCTGCCTGAGTGAGTCAAGTAGTTGACTTTATGTCTATACAAATAAAATGCTACTATCCCAACTGCGCGTGGGAGGTAAAGGTGGCAATATCTGATTCTGAAGTTGAGATATTGAAGGGGATTACAAAATAAATGGGCTTGAGATGAGGGCAATAAAGAACTTGGACTCTCTTCTGACTTGTCAGATGGAAAAGAAAATGGAAGAGAAAAAATATTTGATTGCACAGCTTATAGGAACTTGTCTTTCTTGGGAAAGATAAATATACTCGCTATATACACGTGTTATAAGCTGTATAGTTAGACACATATAGCACCTACTGTGAAGCATATTTCTTCTCTTGTATTTTTATTATTTTCACCTTATGTGACAGCTTGGAATGGGCTAGTAATTTAATACATCAAGAGAGAAAAAAATTTGTCAGTTTAACTCTACGTTGTACTTCAAGAGAGATTGAAAAAGTAAAATAATTGGTTTTTACAGTGCATTGTTTCTAGTTTGAGAGAAGCTCTTATTTTCTATTCTTATAGAAGACTTTGAAGAAAAATACAGTTAACAATTTCGCGTCCGTTTTTACACGTTTTAAATTGTTGTACCAATACATACATTACATACATTACAATCATTCTACGTCGTTGTATTTCATGTAGGTAAACTTGCATAGAAGCATTCCATTTAGTGAAAGATTTTTTGCATTTTTTCGCGCTACCTTAGAATATAATATCATGAACAGAAATAAAGTTATTTTATATTATATTTTATTATTATTATTGTTTTTTTTTGTTTTGAGTGTTAATGTTGTCTCCTTTGTACTGTTGTAGGTGGGCTATTTGACATTGAGGACCGGTACGAGGAGACAGCATTCCGGCATGCAGTCGAGAGGGTGAATGCAGAGCAAATTCTGCCAAGATCACGTTTGAATGCGCATTGGGAGAGGTTGCCCGCGGGTGATTCATTTCACGCTTCAAAAAAAGGTTCATGTTTTGCTATACATTTTATTTATTTTTATTTTCCCCTATCGTCATTCAAATTGAATTTTTATCATTGAATGTAAGCGAAACGACAACAACAACCTGATAAAAAAAAATGTGGCATTACGCAGAAAAACTATTCATTTTCCAATTAGCCTTTAATCCACAAAGAATTCAATTCTAATTTTCCTTCAGCGCAGCATGCTTTTATCGAACTTTATACTCGGATCAAAATACGTTTTAATTTTATCGCAAGTTTTAGTAGTATTATTACTCAACATAGTCAAAAGTCATTATATACCAAGTGCTCTCTTTTCTCTTTTCTAAAGATCCTTTCCTATTCGAAAAACGTTATTGTTCCACTTGTTACGCGTTATTTTCACCTAACCAAAAAATAAATAAGTGACTCTCTCTCTCTCATTTAACCACACAAACAAGCCAGCAAAAGCTCAAACGTGCAAAGTCAGGAGCGAGCCCTAAAGGAACCATTATATTCCTAACAATAAGCTCTTTTCTCTATTACCATTACCACAAACATCATATATACATACATAACATGTATTATGTAACATTTACTACAAACTACTTCAAGATTCCTTTACCTCTTCTATATAAGATATACATGTATACATACCATCACATATTTAGATAATAATAAATGTAGTAAAATGGGGATTTTCCCTATCATAAGAAAGAGCTACTCCATGTCTCCCCTTTATATTGTCGAGCTCATCAAAATCATCATTTCATTCAACCAAGTACATCTAGTATCTAGTTACATCATAGCAAATAGCTTTCTATTATATGTCGTTACTGAAAGTAAATAAACCGTATCGAATAGCTTATATACAGCAACTAAATTATATACCTATATTCAATAATAGGTATAGTATATCATGTGGTAGTAGTATAAGTATGATAAGAGCAGTTGTAGGAGGAGGATCAACAAATTATTATGCAAGTGCCTATTCACTATTATCCTCTTTACTAAAAGAGCGTCATCAAATGACTATGGAATTGCTCATAGGGAAAATGAAAGTGTCCTCGAGAAAGTCATTCAATGCCATACAACATTATGCATTCTAATTCTCAAAATCTTTTCCTTTTACTTATTTTTTATATATAAGAAAAGTCAGGCTATTGAGAAACATTTTCAAGTATGTATGTATATAGTAGTATTTATCCTCTGATTCCATGAATAGTTTAGGTATACATACATATATTTTTTAGTGTAATTAAATTATACATGCCAATAGGCACATCCCACACATACACTGCCATCAATTAATTCTCTCTTTTTATTCAGTTCACTTTTGGTAATCAGTAATCACATACAAAAAAAATCTTTTGACTTTTGTGTATGTAAGCCCATTTTACTCAAAGTTTTAAATGAAATTCAAAAAGATAGTTAATTTAAAAGTGATCTCATCCATTTCAAAAGAAGATACATATTTACGAATTCGATTGGATTTTTTTTCTTCTCATTACAACAACGTCTGTCTGGAATTTCGTCCGACTTATGTACTTGTTCCATTGTTGCCTTTCTGTGGAGAATATACGCAACCATTTTCTTTGGATGGTGGTTACTGCTTCGTGCTGTTGGTGCAAAGCACGAAATAACCCGGCAGTTATTGCTGTGTTATCTCCCACATTCTCAAGTGAAGGACTCTTTTCACAAATTGCCCTTGCGTACATTTTACTTTGGTTAGCTCAAATTATTCAACTAGTTTTCGCTATCTACCACACTCCATAATATCCATACATGTAATACCTACGTGTATCCAAGTACTTTCCACTTTCTCGATTTTTGGATTAGCTCATTTTGTTCTCCTAAGCTCTCAACTTATATATCGCTTTTAATATGACCATCTGCTATTATTAGATATTTTTGCTCTCACGTACTTTTTCCCTCTTTTGGGCTCTATTCATTTGCTTCAACACACAACAGCTACTATGAGTAAGTGGTAGGGAGGATGGTGTGTAGCAATATCACAAACATTATTGCAAGAATAGTTGATAGTGGATGAGATTTCTGTACATTGTTGGCATGAATAGGTAGGTGTATATGTAGAATCGTAATTTTCAGAAGAAAAAAAACGACTTGCATCTCGACTAAACTGGCTGAGCTTTATTTTCTTACACAAGAAACCTCTCGTTGCTCGTTTCATTTTTATCCATAGCTCTAGAATTATGATGAAAAGTAAAGCAGCAAAGAAGTGAAAGCCTTTCCCCTTTCAGTACATTTAATGTTAGTATTTTTAGAAAAAATCCTTTTCCCAAAAAGTGGAATCTTGTTAGTGCGTATGATTGTTATTATGATTATTACATACGTATTACTGTCTGTATTAATTTTCAAAGTAAAATTCCTAATTGTGTTAATTGTATAATATATTGTAATGTGCAAGAATTAAGGGAATATACGTTAATTATTCAAAGCAAATTTGTAATCTATGATCAAATGAAGAAAAAAAAGCTTTTGATTGAACAAAAGGCATACAGATGTATACATGTTTATGTGTGTACCTATATGTATGTACCTACAAGCATCTTTCAAAGGGATGACAGTTAGATATGCAGAGTTACATACTGTGCTTCTTGTATAAATAATATTCTTGTGTTTTTTGGTAAATTTCCAACAGCCAGTTTTTAAAATGCAAGTTTCGTTTCACCCCACGTTTTTGTTTATTCGTCTCTAGTTCCTCATTATACAAAATCACATTCATGAAACATGAATTTTCTTCCCATTTGGCGAAATGAAAAATAATAATACACACACAGTTTTGGTATGTATTCTTTTTTATGTGTGGCCAACTAGTAAGAAGCAAGTGCTAACAAATTTAATATTGAACAAATACACACAACTTTAAAATCAACATTCATATTCAACACTCCCCTTTTAAAATATGCACCAAACTGCATAAAAAAAATGTGGAAACATACATATATATAATAATGGAGGGTGCACATTCATCATATCAACTGACAATGACACAAGACAACTCTTTTTTTCCTTAAAAAAAATGTGGAAACATACATATATATAATAATGGAGGGTGCACATTCATCATATCAACTGACAATGACACAAGACAACTCTTTTTTTTCCCTTAAAAGCAAAACGAGAAAAATATTTGAGCTTTTACAAAAATTATTATGAATGTGTGTATATATGGGAATAGGACTGCAGAGTAGAGCAGCAGCAGAAGGAGACAGAGACAGTTGAATGCTTTCTTCAGCATGCATGCTCTTCATCATCCTGATCTCATCCTCTATATTTTTCCTTTGAACGATTACCAGTGTACCACTCAAGCGTTTGTTTCTACTGTAATGCAGAAGGAGACAGAGACAGTTGAATGCTTTCTTCAGCATGCATGCTCTTCATCATCCTGATCTCATCCTCTATATTTTTCCTTTGAACGATTACCAGTGTACCACTCAAACGTTTGTTTCTACTGTAATGCGTATTATGTTACATTATTACTACGCTTCGTCTATACGCTAGTATGGTTGGTATGTAATATCATAAACAATAACTTTATATCATACTCCCTACCGAGTATAAAATAAAAACTTTCGTTTGCAGTGCAGTGAGTACTCGCGGTATTCAGTGAATACTATTCAAAATATATATACTATAATAATATAAATATATAGATAGTAGTAAGTGCGTTTGCATTTATTGTCAAATTTTAAGTTTCCTACAGTATGTGCGTATTTATATCCATACTTTGTTTTGTACTTGATTTTCATTCTTTTATTACCAGCCATAATAAAACTTTCCAAAAAATATATGATTTTTTTGTTTGGAAAAGGCAATGAACATGAAGTAGTAGAATTGCTCCCAATTCGTTCAACATATTTTTTTTCCGAAAAAAATATTATCAAACGTGTTGTACTCCGAATAAATAAGGTTTCATACTTGCAGAAACTAATATTCATGTTGATAAAAAAACGAATACATAAATATCGGAAAGAAAAATAGTGATAACTGCTATAAATCTTTTATCATCACAAACGTATTACATTACGTCCTATCACATACATTTAGAACAACGCAACGGTTGAGGGAAATGATTATTGTGCTCCACAGCACGTGTGTAACTTTGCATAACTTGGATTTTTTTAGGCATTGCAAACAAATCAATAAAATTAGATCGATTTATTTGGATTGTGCTTTCCGAATTAATAATGGGCTAATTTAATTGGAGGCAATAATAGTAGTTGTTAATAGGAGCAAATGACTGATCAAAAAAAATTTAACTAACGTTTTATAGATCATCAAGAAATTGCCTTTTTTTATTGTTGATTCATTCTTCTCGTCCATACAAGAAAATTGTCTTTGTGTCGCCTAAAAGCAAATACGTCACTTCCTTAAGTCATGATGATATTATTATTGGCATGATTTCTATGTCATAATTCTGGTAGTGGTAGTCATTGTTCATTTTTTGCTGTCTGAATATATTTCATTATGATAACATTTTTACACACGTTTTGTCTTAAAACTGTTCTTCTGCTGATGTTCTGATGATGGCGTAATTTATTTTATTTTGTTTTATGATTACTTTTTTTTTCATTTTCATGAAACAAAGATAGGATTCCTTTTGTTCCAAAGAATTACCACTACTACTGAGCTTCTTTTTTTTACAAAAAATCCTATTTCACGAAATGATACCAATATTGAGTTTTTTATGCTGAGTGTGTGTACGCAAAATGTACCTACACAAAAACATATGTATACGACCTATGCCTACATGCGTATTATTACGTATCACTCATAGTCATCTTCTATTTTAACCAAGCATTTTACCATTTTAACAAGTAGTGAAATGAATACACACACAAAAGAATTTTGCCATACTTTTCCCCATCAAAACTCATTCTATCGTTGGTGTAGTAGTAGTAGTACTTGATAATATAGAGATCGGTATTCATTACGAAATTTACATGGTCTCTCGCTAATGAATGTACAAAATGCGAGGCTTTTATTATCTCTATTTAAATCTAAAAGAAGCGTATAATTTTTTCTATTGTATCTTGAAAGTAAAGTATAGTATTCTATCTGTATGAGTATTGCATGTTATGTACATACATATACATAAATATTTGTACAGTGTGCATGTTTTGGAGGAAGCACTTTTATACGAGAATGATTTTATACTCTGAGGGTAGAGAAAAAGACACAGCTTAAGAGAAAAACGAAGAAGCTTTATTCATTCATACCACCACACTATAACATCTATACATGTACTACTAACACCACCACTACTACCACTACTACTCTCTCATTTTATTACTTTCATTACCCACCAACTTTCTCTCTCTCTCTCTCTCTGTTTTTCCCTATGTAGTGCGTCTAATTGTCGCTGCGGATATTTTGATCTGGAATTTTGGAACAAGTTTCAACAAAACGAAGGAAGTAGTAGTAGTGGTGTGGTATGTATGTATATGTGGAGTATGCATGATCATCATCATCGGTGGTGGTGGTGGTGGTGGGTGTGTTCCCTAAACCATTATAATTATTCTTTGCATTTCGTCGATGTTGGTAATGCCACTACCACTTTTTTTGCTCCCTTCCTCGTTTGCTCATATAATGTACCAAATATATATACATATATATTTTTGTATTTGACTATATCTAAGCCCAATAAAGTTATTCGTCACCACCATCACAACATATTCGCAATTCAATATGGCAAAAGTGACAGCTCTTCGTCTTCTTTTGAGGTGCTATGGTAAGGAAAGAACATACATAGTAAAATAGTAAGAGATAGAGAAAAGTAGGTTAGGGAAGAGCAGCGTATTTTTGGGTGAAAGCCCTAAATGGATGTTAAATAAATGAAAAGGGCATGAGAAAGAGAACACTGATAACGATGACGCTGTCAGAATTAAAAGATGATAATGACACCAAGTCTTCCTTTCTTCATTCTCTCTTTTTCAAAAGCACCTATCTATCTACTTTACTCAGCCAAAGATGTATTTTTTTGCTCAGAGAGAGAGAGAGAGAGAAAGGAAGAGGGAGAGTGCGAGAAGCAATTTTACGGTCGCATAATGTATTATGTATAATGTAGAGTATGACAACACCAGCGGCATCAATTGGGTGACTGACTTGTGTGTTCTCTTAAAAGGATCGGATTTTGAAATTCAGGTCAAACTCTACTCCTCAACCCACAAAATGTAGTAGTAGTCCAGTGCGCTGTATTTGTCTTTAATTTCAGTGGAAAAGCATATAACGCGAAAGTAAAAAAAAGACAATATAAGTCGTGAATGTGACAGCCTGATATACACTTAAACTCGAAAGAAACTTTTGACCCATCTTTTTTCTTCTTCTTTGGGAAAAAAAAGACAATTGATAATAGCATGATGATAATGATCACAGTGTGCTTTGTCGAGACTCAAAAGAGGACGCTGAGCTTTTATTTTTATTTTGTTGAAAATGGAGTTCCCAAATGCGAAAGTAAAAAAAAGACAATATAAGTCGTGAATGTGACAGCCTGATATACACTTAAACTCGAAAGAAACTTTTGACCGATCTTTTTTCTTCTTCTTTGGAAAAAAAAGACAATTGATAATAGCATGATGATAATGATCGCAGTGTGCTTTGTCGAGACTCAAAAGAGGACGCTGAGCTTTTATTTTTATTTTGTTGAAAATGGAGTTCCCAAATACACTACCTACATGTTAATATCTTGGATGATGTATGTATTATTCAGCAATTTAATGTGCTAAAAGTATATATGTAGGTATTCCAACTATCAAACGAATGTAAAGCACAAAGAATTACAATTCGTTTTTTAAAAGAAAATGGTACAAAATCTAGCGCTTTTTTCTTTTATACCAAAAAACAAATATATTATGCATCTATTCTATTGTAAGATTCGCTCTACTTTTAAGCGGCATTTGTCACAAAAGAAAAAATAATGTTTGTAAAAGATGATCGTCCTGCTCAATACCTCAAAGCAAAATCTACACTACCCGCCGCACAAGCACACCCTTCTCCTTGGTATATACCTAATAATAATAATAATATATGCAGTATTTCACAGAAACAGTTTTCCTACCACAATCCATCTCTCTACTTCTCACAGTATAATAAAGTTGACATATTTTTGTCCTCCTTTCGGAGTCATTTGACTTTCACGATGACGCTTGAATGGAGATCAAGTTGACACAAAGTCTTATCAGGACACTGCGGCAGCTGTAAAATTCGGTATGACAGGCGACACACAAAAAGAAAGAAAGATTTAGCAAACAGAAGCTATACAAAAAAAAGTTATACTCGATCCTATACTACTACTATCCATTATTTGCTGCTGTCAGTAGCTATGAAATGAGGAGGGAAAAAGCTATAATAGAAATACGAGATGAATGAGAAATAGTACAAAAGCAAGTGAAAAAAAAGGACAAAAACAGGCCGTAACAAACTACATCATCGCCAAGATAATATGGTATGCATGGAAAGAAACAAATACATGAAAGGATGATCATGCCCTTGTTGTACAGATACAAAATGGTGATCATGATGACGATCATCGTGGAACATTCATAAAAAAACGTAGCATTGCTATTTCTCTTTTTTTCCTGTTGATGCTCTTGTGGAACGTCATTTCATGTGTGCATTTTCCATGCTTATCATCCATGTATGTGTGTAGTAGTGGGCAGAATATACTATAGGCACTATACGTAAATACACACGAAAGAATTATTATTTGTAAAGGGTTTCCTCTACTATTCCCATTTCTCCTTGATTTGATCTGTGTAATTTTTTTGTATTGTTGAAAGTACGTTATGGTTGTTTTTGTTTCATTTTTGAATGCATCAGGGAGAAATAAGAGTGAAATCCTGGACGTCATGATTTCAAGAAGATTTGCCAACTTATTCTATACGCGCAGCAAGGCTCCCTTGTCAAGTCAGATAGCTCTGTTATTTGATGATGCTAGCTTGTGTGGTGTGCATGATATATTTTGCCTGACACGTAAACCTGTAGGTATACGTACTATACATTCACATGCCCATTCAAGTACTCATAATAATAAATACACATGCTTAAATAAAAGAAAATAAACCATGTTGTGTTGTAAGGTACAATGAATGTTTGGAAGGTATTATGTTGAAAGCCATTTTCCGTATTGTTTAAACCGTTATAATTTTTTGTTAAATCATCGTACGTACCTATGTATCTAAAACTAAATGCTCGAAACCCCGAATAATGGTATTATGCCCTTAAAAGTGCATTTGCTTTTTCTTGCGCTTTCTTCTATCCACTCAGAGTTGTTTGGATCGAACCAATTTTAAAATATAAAATTTAGACACACATTAATGCCTTTACTTTATTTATGTCTGTGTGATTGAATAGGTTACATAGAAGGTTATGTTTCTCCTCGATGTAAGGCTCAGAGTTGTAAAGTTACAAAGTAATGAAATATTGTAGTTGTGTTTTTAAAAATATTTGTAATAAAATTTAAACAATCGGACGGATTCACAAATGTACAGACACACAAGCGATTCTGATAAAGCTATACTTTTGAAACCTGCAAATGCAAAAACTGTGCTGCAAGCAAAAGTACTTGTCTGATCCTGTTTATTTTTTACACTTTGAAAAAGAAAGATTCCATTTCATTCATGGTTTCTTAAGCTGTGCTTTTTGCCTGCGCAAACCTTTGCAAGAATATTCTCGTATTCTGGTTCTAGCCCATATAACAAACGATGCAAAATGTGGCAGAGGAAATGTGAGCAAAAAGATCATATCCTTTAATCTTCTATAAACATCACATCGTATTTTATTTTTATGCGACGCTCCATTTGCCATTGCCGTTGGTATTTGTAATATGCTGCGATATGGAGGTTTTTACTCCACTGGATTTTCGCTACCGCCACCCCATCATCATGATATTTTTCTGACCTTTCTACTTTATTTTGAGCATGCTAGTCGGGTGGAAGCTTGATGTAAGATGACTTTTTTTTGGTCCTCCATATGAATCTACACAAATATGCTATGCTGCTCTACAAGTTTGAGAGCAATAAGCACTGAAAATAAGAAAGTAAACTGTAGTTGCACTGTTTGAAAACAGTGTGTTTTTATATTTATATCGATTCAAATGATTCCATTAGAATTCTTGGTGAAATGGACTAGGGAATGACGACGGAAATAGCACAAAAACGACTATCATTAAACGGCCAGCACAGCAATAATGGGGGTTATAAGAGACGCTTACTTTGGATTTTTTTTAGAGATCAGATGGAAAAGAGGCACATAAAACAGTGGAAAACGACACTTGTTTCTCTTTGTTTGGGAAATGGGAGAGAAATCTGTTTGTCAATTTGGTTGTCATTTTTTTGTAATGATTCTAGTATTTCAGTCAAGAAAAAAATATTATTCAACCACAACAGACACATTTACGTGGCCAGGGTCATCGTGCCTTTACAAGGTCTTTTAAGAAATTCAAGTTTATTGCAGATATACATATTTTGTGATCAAAAAGCGGTGGCTATGATTGACTACTGTTTAGTGATGAATAATTACATATTTATTTACTGAAAAAAACAATACGGTGATGGTTAGCATGTTTAAATTTAAAAGTGTTGTTTGAATATTACACGGATAAACATGAGCAAATTAAACGTGTAAAAGCCCGACAGTACGATTGGATAATATATTGAGTAATATTGAGTATAGTCATTGACAATTGAGTTAATACACGTAGAACCCTTTACACTTTCTATTATGTATACTAATTTTTGTGTGGTTGGGAAATTTCAGACAACATTTCTACTTGACTCGAAAAGCCTGGCTTGAGCAAAAAATATTCAATATTTTAGCTTTTTCCTTTCCACAAATACTTGTTTTTTTCTACTTGAACCTCAAAGAAAAGCCAGCATACAATTACCCCTCATTCTGCCTTTTATTCTTTGGAATGGACTTTTTTTTATATGTATGACAGTTGAACTGGATTAAGTGACAATTATTTGGAGTGGGTCCCATTTGGGAGCCTATGTCCATTCTAATAAAGCGTAATGCCACACATCAGACAAACAAGTAAATATAGACGAGAACCAGGACAAAGTACTCAATTTTCACCTTGATCTCATAAACGAAAATCATGACAATGTTCAGCTGAAAATTCAGTCATAAAGTGACTAAACTTTGCAGTAATATATGTCATATAACCCAAATGTTTTAAAAGAGATGTCCTCAAGTTCCTTTCTATTTGAAGTTGTTAGTCTGATAATGCCACAAGATTATCAGAGTTGTTGTCGCAGCATTTGCCGTCATCACCATTCCCGTCATCATCATAATTGGAATGGTGATGATGATCGTTCAATAATATGTAATATGTGTGTAATATTACTTTTCATAAATATATTTCTTTCTCCTCGCGTCGTCCTCAACGAAAAATTGATGATGAGGCTTTTTCTTGCATTTTCTGATGTGTTCTCTATCCGAAAAACTGTCACTATTACTGATGTGTGATCAACTAATCCAGTGTGCCAGCTGTTGCAAGAGGGGGTAGCAGTTGTGTTTGGGCCACAAAGCCCACAAACTGCAAATCTCGTTCAATCTGTTTGTGATGCGTTGGAAGTTCCCCATGTTGAAACCAACTGGGACTTTCGCTCAAATCGAGGAAATTACATGATCAACCTTTTTCCTCATCCAGCGACGCTTAGCAGGGTATGTTCTTAAAATTCTACTACTGTATAATAATGTGTACATGTATAACTTTGCTCATGCTTTCTTGAGTTCATGAGGCTACCAACATTCTCATGAAAGGTTTCACCAACTTCACGGCACATTCATGCCATGTAATATTAAATGCAAATTCATAATGACCAATATAAATAAAGCGCTAACAAAGTCAACAAGTAATGATTATGTCAACCTACTAAAATACAATCAAGTGGAGTGTGAGTTACGAGAAGTGGAATTTGTTTTTGTATGTAGGGCTTTGCAGATTTGATAAGAGAATGGGGCTGGGATAAATACATAATAATTTATGAAAATCACGAGAGCTTGATTAGACTCCAAGAAATTCTAAAGGACTCGAATCCAGTAACGAGACAAGCCTTTGTTAAACAACTTCCACCAGACGATGACTACAGGTTGGTTAATATCCTATATATTTTCAAATTATTTCGTAGTCTCTTTTTTGATGATGATAATAATGATGATTATACATTAGATATATGTAAATACAGTTGAGTTGGTTCTATATCTCAACCCACGCACGCATAGTATCATACGCCACTTTAAATATTATTTTCTTGTTTTGTGTTTTTACTCTTGCGCACAGACCGTTATTTAAAGAACTACGCTTTCAAGCCGGAATATCCTCCATTATAATAGATTGTGATAGCTCAAAGCTCCCGAAAATTTTCGAGCATGCAAGGGAAACGGGAATGATGAAGGACCGTAGATATTTCCTAACATCTCTGGTGAGTAAACATTATAAAGATTAATGGCTCATTTATCCAAATAATGTCTTTTTAAAACTGTTACAAATCGGGAAAATATGGAGATTTATTGTGCTACGTATGTACAACAACATGCATGTTTATGGGGAGAAAAACATTGAGGTTGAATGTATGATGTAGCCAGAGAAGTGTAGCAGTACGCGGTCTAAAAACTAAATCCCATATAAATTCAGCACATGAATCAACGGGGAAAAAGATCCCATTGGATATACCCCCGAATTATATCTCATCCGCTTTCTTTTCTACAAAACGTAGGATATTCGCACGCTGGATCCAGAGGAATTTAGCCAAACAGATAGTATCAATATCACTGCCATGTCCCTAATTGATCCTTCAAGACCAAAAGTGCAAGCCATAATTGAGCAATGGAGCGACCTTGTCATCAATGGATTTAGAAATAGAACTTTCGGCCAAAATTTCTATTATGATGATACAGCATCCAGAAGTCGACACCGTCAACCCGCTCCAAGTCCAACGGAACCAGTGCCCAATTTGGCTAACAATATGCTTAAGGTAGATGATGTACATATTATGTATGTATATTACTATATCAATTGATATTACAAACCATAATTTTGTGGTTTGAATATCATTTCGCGCAATATAGTCCGAACCTAACATATTAGCATATTATCACAATCATGGTAGCATTATTTGTAATGACAACAAATGATTTGAAGCGTAACTCGTTTTTCACACTTTATCATCGCTTCGCATCGCAGTACAGTGCACTTTAATTATATATGTCCAAGCTTAAAATTGCCGTATTATTTCTACATATTTTATATTTATGTATGTATGTATATCACGTGAAAAATTAAAAACTTTCTACTGTGGAAAATATTCATGCATTTTTAATAAGTATGGAAGCGTGCGAAACGTGCCCAGGCTCTGCAGGCAGTAGCAAGTTAAGTGTAGTATATTCAACCATATTTATACGCTTGCAATTAAAGATATTCCACCAAAATATGAGGAAGAACTCGAAATTTTCGGCTCTTTTTTTATACAATTCTTGGGATAGTCGTTCATTTTCATTTATTGCAGCCCCTTTTTAATAGAGCAGAGGCCTTATTAGTACGAAGCAAAAGAAAATTTGAAAGAAAAATTCATTGCGTATTTGTGGTGGATTTTTTACGATGAAAATGAAAATAAGGAAGTTTGCATGATGAAAAGGATTGCTCATTGCAATGTGTAGTGGTCCATGTTCTAAAGCTTTCACCATCGCACTAATGAACACTCAGCAAAAAGAAATCCATATTCTATTTTTAACAGCCTTTAAAAATGATCGTGGCACGCATTCTTATAGCTAGTAGGTTCAATGTTAAATGGCGGCTAGTTTATAATATTAGTAGATATCTACCCAATAAAACTTATACATGTGCTCCAAAAGAAATCTGACAAACAACGGTGGAGACAATGCGATTATACTTATTTACAAATGAGAAATAATGAGATTATTGAAATAAGATAAAAGAAAATTAGTAAGCCTTAGAGCAGGACTCTACTAAAGAGAATCTTATGCCCGGAAAATAATTTTCTGATATCATTAATAGATGTGAGGAAACTTTTGAAATAAATGGGCACATGTTTTTTAAGACTAGTAGACTACATACCTAATGTTCAAAAATTTGTGGCACCCAAAACCCCACATTAAATTGATATTGGCTATAATAGAAAAGGAAAATGTGTTGTAATTGATTTTGTTAGACGGAAACGGCTCTGATGTATGACGCAGTGGAGCTTGTCGCAAGAACATTGCAAGTTCTGGATTCAAGCCAACCTCAAAGGATCGACTTCAAATCCCTTAGTTGTAAGACGCAAGACACGTGGCAGCAGGGACAACTAGTGCTTGATGTACTAAGAAAGGTATAAGAAAAAATGTATTCCTGTTCATTTCATTCATAGTTTGAGTGAAAGTGTCATTATTATCATCACCACCGTCAGCAAATTATTATTAAGTGTAATAAGTATAATATGTGTGTGTGCCTACTTCCTCCTGCCAAAATTCCCGAACAAGCACATTTTCACGTTCATTTACACAGCTTCCGTATGATTTAATTTAATAACAACGGAGACAAAATTTCGGCGTCTGGCTGGATGATTTGCGAAACTATATGAAATGAAGCTTATTTTCTTCTACGAATATGAATGGTGGACATTCTATACATGCTACAGGGAAACTTTCTCATTTCAATTTGATTCAGAGCTACATGTTATGTACTGTAACATTCATTATCTACAAATAATACTTTCTTTTTTACTTTTGTTACATATGAACTTTAATGAACTTACAAACTATTTTATTTGTAGTATTAACTTTTCTTGGGGCACTAATAGTGCCGCACCATACACAATCAGTAGAATATAACTTATAGGGAAAGCATCTATGCATCTTTGAGTCAGGAAACCACGTTTTTATGTCTGCATTTTTTAAGAGCCAGTTTTACACATGATAACATTTTGTGTTAAAATGAAAATAGTTTGAATACTTCGTGTTAGTTACAATGTTTTGGACACTGTACTGTGTGGACCGAGACGCAACTACTACTATATGTATTTGTATAATGACAAGAAATATATGTAGGTATTTGGTATTTGTACAAAGTTCTTTTTGAAAGAAAGCACAGGCAGAAAGATGATACTTGACTGTATAATCCCGGAAAAAGTTTGCAGTTTGTATATTGGAATACATATCATTATATACAAAGTTCCAGTTGATTTGATAAGTGAGGAAACGAGTGGAATAAGTGGTGGAAATGGCATGTAATATATAAAAAGAAAATCTTGAGAAAATTATCCGTCTTTTCACGAGATACATATTATTATTATTATGTAACTGTGAAAATACTCATGGTTTTTATGGTCACTTAAACCTGTCTTCACATATATGTATATAATATATATTATATCCTTTCACTTTTTTTCTTAAGAAAATAAAAGGGATATGTATTACATGTGACTTTTTATTTTGCTTTGACTATGCTTTACAGATCCACTTTGAAGGTATAACTGGTAATGTTGAGTTTGATCCAAATGGGTTCCGAACAAACGTCCAACTGGACATCATTGAACTTGCCAAAAATGTAATAATAATCATCATATGTACAAAAGTACTATCGTAAAAGACATATATAAGTGTGTGTATAGTATATTATACACAAGTTTTAATGCACATTCTTTGCAATAAGTGTATTAAAGTGATGTGTTGTATATACTACTACACCACATTTGATTATATTGATAGTATAGTAAGTGGCTTCGACAAGGATTTATATTGGCAAAGTTTTTAATCTACACCTTTTTTACCCGGTTCATTTCATGACGCAAGGGATTTTTACGAATCGGAATTTACAACTCTGCTGCGGAGGGGGAAAAGTTTACGTGGACTAGGACAGTAGAGGAAACATTGAGGCAGCAGGAGGAAGACTTGAAAGATAAAGTTTTATTCGTCACCACAATTCTTGTGAGTGCAATATCAAAATTGAGTGTTTTCATTACTTTTTGCTTTTTTTTATGTTTTTCACCAGATCGCTTTTGTGTATACCTAAATGATATAATATATGATGATGTGTGTAAGAAGAAGAAGAAGAACGATGGAACGATTTTATGTATGTGTAGGGCCCGCCCTATGCTATAAAATCCGAGGATGGTAATTTCACTGGATATGTTCCAGACCTAGTAGAAAAACTTGCAAATCATTTGGAATTCAGATATGAAATTCGAGAAGTGGCGGATGGCAAGTATGGTGCTCCAAATAATAAAACTGGAAGATGGAATGGGATGGTTGGGGAAGTTATGAGTGGTGTAAGTTTTATATACATTTTCTTGCTAATTGTCATAATCAGGAATGCAAGGGTGTATTGTGTTTCCAGAATATTTATCGGAATGAATGCGTGTCCAAATTTTGATGCTCTATTATTATTAGGTTGCAGACATGGCTGTTGCAGATCTGTCGATTAATTACGATCGAGAATCTGCCGTTGATTTCACCAGTAAGACTTACCACAAGCCAGCATATATTATATTATGTCTCACTTTATAGGCGTAAAAATCATATATATAAAAAAAATGGCTTTTGCAGTGCCGTTTATGAATCTTGGAATCAGTATCTTGTATAAAAATCCAGCAAAGAAGCCTCCAAGCTTGTTTTCCTTTTTGGAACCATTTAACCCAGAAGTATGGATTTATATGGCTACAGCTTACTTGGGTGTCTCTTTAGTTCTCTTCATCTTGGCCAGGTATAGCAATCATCATTTATATACACATGTACATAGTTAAAAACATATATAGATTTACTATTCAACATTGGTCATCTGTTCAATTATTTATTACGCTAATTACTCCTGAAAGCTATATATTTATATATATATATATATATATAGGTAGGTAAATTCATTTATGCATTCATTCAGTCGCTCAAATGGAAAAGTAATTAAAGTACAAAATAAATAGTATAAACCAAAAATAGATAGTCCTACGCACATAATTTGATAGTATATACCTACATAAATATATACATATATCCGTTTGGAATAATTATTTATAACTTCCACTTTGCCACTTTCACTCATTACTGCTAGCAATATATTTTACATTCAAAGTACAGAGGAATGAGTACAGATTGAACAAAAAAAATGAGTTTTTGAGTCACTGAACAGCTAGGGCGTATAATAATAATAGCTATTCTGTGCGTTTGTGTAACATGTTAATGGCCAAAGCCTCGCCAGATTCAAAATGTAGTCAAGTGGAGAAATATTACCATTGAATGTTCATTAATAATTTAGTTACTGGCTCATCATCATTTAAATCCAAGTGGTGTAGATTAATCCTGTTTGCCAAAATATCATGCTTTTATATGTGAACATTATACGTAGGGTTTTAAGTGAACTGGGTGTTATTGTTATCAAATAGTGATATAACATACATTTATATATATCGTTTAAATATTTAGCCAGTGTAAATAAACTGACCAAATGCATATTACTGACATTTGAAATAACACTTAACTTTTATACATAGTATATTTAGCTGGAAATTCAGGTAAATAAATATGCTACGAAGTAAAAGCACTGAAGAGAGGATACAAGTTTTGTATATATTTGCTATTTTAAACGTGCCACTCTTCAGTGTACTGACCGTAGTAGTGTAAAGATTGCTATGTGTAATATATAAAGTGTGACGTGGTGGTAAAAAAAAGCTGTTTTCCTTTCTTTTCTTTTTGTATAATTTATTTAATGTATTTAAATTTGAATATATATATATATCATTCTGCTTTAAACTTCGCATATATATATATATGTGTATATGTGTAGAATCAGTCCATCAGACTGGCAAGATCCAGCACCATGCAGTAGTGATTTTGGCCAAATCCTGGAGAATCAGTTTAATATGATCAACTCTCTTTGGTTTTCTACGGGTTCTATAATGGGTCAAGGATGTGATATCTTGCCAAGGTAGATCAGAAGAAAAAAAACCCATTTGATGATGTTGATGATGATGATGATGATATTCTTGGCATGTCATGCAAAACACGTATTATATAATACCAAATATATTATATGTCTGCTATAACAAATACCTATATAAATATACTGTCTTGGAAAGTTTGTCTGATGCGACATGCCATTAAAGCAGTGCAGCAATAAAAAATAATACAGCTTTCCCCTTCTGTTTCTCTCTACTCGCCCCCTACTATGCCATCAACCCCTTCATGTGCAATGCAAAAAAAAAACCTTCCAAAAGTTTTCACCTCTCACCACACTCGTTTTGCTATAAATGTCAACCTTTTTTTGACCCTTTTGTAATAATAATCATTACATCAAATCCACTATATTATATTATTGTGTATTACTCCGCTCATTCCACACGCTCAATTACCTTTGAAAAAATATTTGTTATATGTGTATGTTAGCACGGCAAATTATGAGGGCACCCTGCAGTGCTGCGCAAAATAAAACTATCGTTGACTGTGCGTGGTTGTGGTTGGTAAACAATCATACATACCACAACAACAATATTCTTCTGCGTGCATGCAGGCTTCATTTACAAATTGACACACATTTATTTATTTTTAGGATATTGCACAGATCTGGTGTGATAGGTTTGTGTTTGTGAAATCGCTGGGATCATTATTAATATTCTTCTTCTTCTTATTATTATTATTATTATATTTTTTTAAAAAGGAACGGATTTTTAACAAAGGTGACTGCAGTTAAGGTAGATTTTATATGACATGAAAAATACGTACATTATATTGGATATCGGTGTGGTATAAAAAGTAATTTACTAATAATAAAGAAATTTTAAGGTGCACGGTACAATTGCAAAAGAAAAAAATAATAATAAAATGACTAGTGTATGAACAAAAGAGTTTTTAGTGGCATGAAAAAGAAAATTGTCATTTTTTTCCTTTTGAATGATGTCTATCTTTACCAGGATAACTCCTATTCAGTGGCAAAATCCTCATCCCTGCAAAGATGACCCTGATGAGCTAGAAAACGATTTGGGAGTCACTAACGCACTGTGGCATAATTGGGGCTCCCTCATGCAACAGGGTAGTGACATAGCGCCCCGGTAAGGACACACACACACACACACTTGAAAACAAAACAAGAAGTTGGTTGAGTGAACAAAAAAAAATGTTCTAGTCCTTCTTCTCCTTCTTCTACCAGAGTTCTATATCTCTCTTACCGATTAAAAACACTACGTTTTTCATTTTGCGTTGACATATATATGATTTTATTACATTGTAGAAAAAAAAACTGCGCAAGTAGATTTTTTTTATCCACTGCTGACGTAGTGCCAAATTAGTTGTCTTGAAAAATATTCTTCTCTTTTCATTTGTGTAGATTGTAGATCGCAGAGAGATATTTCTTTTCTTTATTTTGCTACATAGTCTGTTGCATTACATAATAAGTATATAGTGTATAGAATACTCTAATTTAAAAAAAAAATCAAATTAATTCAGAGAATGGCTAATAAATATATTTATATATATATAACCTTGTTGTAATATATTTTGTACTAGGAACACTACTCTGTACTACTGTGTATGTATAGTTTTATAGAATGATGTCATGTCAAGTAGAAATTTAGATGCAAGCAAACAACATCACCGTTTCTTTTTTGGAGAGTATTAAAATGAACCATCATCGCAATCAAGATAATAGTATATAATCATTGAAAAAATCGTTGAAAGCTGTTCTGTGTAACTTGTATTTGTGTAGATATATATTCACTATAATACTACATTTCATTCATGCCATGATATTGTTTGACAGTTTTGTATTTTGTAATGCTTCTTTTTTTTTATAAATCTCTGTAAGTACACATGTGGTTTTTTTTAGTATTGAAATGCATCTCTCTATCTATCTTTCTCTATCATGTTATATACCTACACAAGCTTGTCGAATGCAGGGAATGACTATATATTGCATGATGATCGGCAAAAATGGCATGCATAATAATAATAATTATTATTTTTTATATAAATGTTCATATTTTAGCACCAACAACCAAGACCCAACTTGTTTACAAATATTTGGGCGCTTTTTTCCTCCCCTACGCTTTTTTATCGTAAATATATATATTTTTTTACACTAACTTTTATTACCCTGCATGATGGCTTCCACATCCACACTAGCAAATTTACAAAAGACACTGTAAAAATCTGTAAAAAACGACAACACTATATGTTACAGTTGTTGGCTTGTGGAATTGCAGAATGCTTGCTTTAAATGTGTATATACGTGTCAGAAAAATTGGAAAAAACTTATTGGTGCAGATTTTTTTTTTAATTTTAAATATGCGGTTTAGTAATGATATTTTATTTTAAATCTTTTTTCAAGGGCTCTTTCAACACGAACTGTTGCAGGTAATTAATTTTTTTTTGAACGAATTTCTTTTCTACTTGTGGTGTGTATACATATACTTAAATGTCTAGTTAAAAATATACCTTGAAGATTAATGGAGTTGAGTGTAGCAAATAATAAGACATGATGAAGTTGGGGAAATATATACTTTGCTATTACTATTATTCATTTCAATGTTTCCACCCCAGTTATCCTAAAATGACCATGTCGACATATAAGCTGCTTTGGATCATTACAAGCAATATTTTACTCGTCTAAATTATCATCACACACGCTATACTACACCATTTTGCTTCATTCATATCTGTCATTATTACTATTTTTTCTTCACTGCTTTTTTTTCTCTCTCTCTCTCTCTGATTTGAAAAAGGAATGTGGTGGTTCTTCACACTCATCATGATTTCATCTTATACTGCTAATCTTGCTGCTTTCCTGGCGAATGAGGGTATGGAAGAGACGGTCAAAGATATTAAAGATCTTCCCAACCAGAATAAAGTAAAGTACGGATGTGTCAAGGGTGGAACTACACAGAAATTCTTTGCGGTACATTACATTTCTTATGCAAAAACAACACGTTTTTTAAAAAATATTTTACTAACGCGCCCGTCGAACAGTTGACAGTAGTGTAGTGTATATTATTATATAACTAATAATTTATCTTCCCAATCCATATTCAAGTTATGACATTTGCTGACAAACCCACAGTCATTCATTTGAAAATCCAATTCTTTCATCCGATCATCCACTTCTCAAATATCCCACACGAGCAATATTTCTAGTTAAATATCTTTTTGTTCTCGTTTAAAAACAGGATAAGATGTAATTTTTTTTACACAGTATTTTTAAGAGCATCAGTCAGTCTCGTAATACGATACATATGACGGAGTTTGAAGGAAGCTGTTAAATATGTATATATGGATGTAAGCGTTAAGATCTCCTCGCTTGAGTGTATTTATTACTTGAATGCACACGCACACATAAAACTTCATCATTACGAATAGGTTATTTAGACTGTCAAGTCAGAATTATATCGTCAATCCTTTTCACCTGTCAGACAGAACCTATGTAGTTTTCCTCTCTCTCTCTCTCTCTCTGCTCTGCTGTGATGACTTTTCCTTTGCACAATCACGATCTCAGCATAACAGCATGATTTGGTACACGCACCCAGTAGTTGATGCTCATGCTCCATATACATATGCATGGATATATATAGTCCAACTTCCTCTCAAGTTTCTCGTTAAAGAATGGGAATTACGTCTCTAAAACGTCTAAATATATATTGTAGTTGTATGAAAACATGATTTAAACTGTGCATTACTAGACTACTTTTGTGACTTTCTGACAAGTAATTAATGATTGCGGAACTAAATGTGAAGCATTGCCAACAACTGTGCCGCTTCATGTTTGCAAAAAGAACTTGCATCTTGAAAGGAATTGTTTTCTTCCCGTTTTCCGAGTGGTAGGTTTTGATTCTCACTGTGCTCTCACACACACACATACATTAATGTGTAGGTATAATGCATATATAAGCAATATACATAAAGACACACAAAAGTAGAGATTTACTCGCATGAAAAATCGATGTGGCGATGGATGAACTGGTTTGTAGGTATGTCATATAAATATACACACATCAACAGATTTTAAAATCAAAACCAATTAGATATCACATCATTTTGATATTATAGTTGAATGTAAACAGATATACATTTAGTTCAGATATTTTCCTATGCATATCATGTGCTTTAGATAGTGTAAGTATTTGCTTAGTGATGTGATGAGATTGGATATGGATATACTTCCACATTATCGTAGTATATGTTTGAGATTTTTTTATTATTATTTAATTAAGAATACCAAAATATCTAACGATCATGAATCATGACTACGTGGAAGTTGCCGGCAAATGTATTTTATTTACTTTTGTAACAGCAACAGCACACTATTTAATGAACCATAAATTTCATGCAGGTCCATGCATATACACATTACATTAGTATGCATTCAACCCTTTTCCTGCTACATATGTATACTAAATATTGATGCTGGCTATATTTTTGTGTTCGTACAAGTAATGTTTCACTGAAAGAGTTTCAGTTTGGAATGTAAATTGGAAACTCATTTGAAACAGTGGTCACCGTATTTTATGAAATAAATCAAATTGTTTGACGGATGCGTGCTTTGTTGTGTTTATATTCACACACCAGATAGTAGATGTAATGATAAAATAAAGTAGTAGTTTGCCAACCATTTTCATGCTTAAACTTAAACTAGACATCAAACCATCCCGTGTACAAAGAGGTATGGACAAACATGATCAACATGAAGCCCGACCCTTTAGAAGATACAACGCCAGGAGGAGTTGATCGTGTGCGAAAATCAAATGGAACGTATGCCTTTTTCATGGAGTCGACCAGTATTGAATTTGCAATTTCCAATGACGAGGAATGCAGACTGACACAAGTTGGTGGGATGCTGGATTCCAAAGGCTATGGAATTGCTTTGCGAAAAAGTACGCACAGCAGCATGGGAAATATCTAATTTGGAACATATTTTATTTTCGTGAAAATATTTTAGTTTCCAACACAAGAATACTTAACAATTATTATTTTGACAGATTCGCAGTACCGAAACGCTTTCAGCAATGCTATTCTAGTTCTTGCGGAGAAAGGTGAACTGGAAACATTAAAACAAAAATGGTGGAAAGGTTCAGGACTTTGTGCGGTGAGATTTGTGCTCTTTTGTGAACAATGAGGGGGGCGATTTGGTAAACCAGTTTCGTCACTTTGTAAACCTACTTGTTTTCAGACTGCTGTTGCTCCAGCGGGTGGTGCTACTGCCTTATCAATGGCCCACGTGGGAGGTGTCTTTGTTGTGTTGTTGGGTGGCTGTGCAATGGCATGTGTAATGGTACGTCTAAAATGTAGTTCATATCATCATGTACGGTATAATTATTTTTGGCAGGTACACCTTTACTATATTTATGCATCTGGGTATGCCATTTACAGAGCATGATTGAATTCGTCTGGAAGTCTAGAAAACTTGCAAAGAATGTTGAGGTAAAATCTATATTGTTGAACACTTATAATTGACTGATAAACGTGTTTACACAAATTACAATGTTTTGGTGTAACAAGAGATTAACATGAATTTACTACTAACGTGGTTTGATGTGATCTTGTGTGTGTTTTTGTTTTGTTTCCCTTTTCACTCGTGTTCCCCTCAATTTCCAGAAACGTGACGATGGGAGAATCGTTGTGACAATTGATTAACACGAGTGATAATGGTATATTATACAGTACTAACGTTTCCTCCCATATAAATACATACATATGATAGTATCTATGAAGAGAATGGCAAATTTGTGAGAAAATTTCAGGAAAAATAAAATTTATTTTCCAGGATGAGTTTTGGCCTGCCGTTTGGAAAGAACTGAGGTTTGCCATTTTCTGCCAGGGGGACACTAAACCGGTACAAAACTACAATATCCAGCATACCATACATAATCCATTTTGAAATCACACTTCATTGCACATTTTATTATTTTAAAATGCCATCATGTCATATTATATATTACACATATTCTCTGTTCTAGGTGAAGAAGAGTAAGCCACCTTCGGAGCCACCAAGTGTGGGAGGAAGTGTGCCGTATTTGGCCTTCGACCAAAAAGAGCCATCCGACTAGAGAGATAAAATACTATTATATGGAATATTATTATAAGTTTTATGATTACAGTCGAGCTTTTTGGGGAATAACCGTTCAATCGTTCAGTACAGAGAAATGAGTATATGCATATAGTATATTATGCAGTTCATTTTCCTGCAAGTCAATGATTGCTATATTATTATTATTATTATTATGATGATGATGGCATACATATATTCATATAAATAAATTTGCACAATCATTAGGAATAGTAAAGAAATGTTTGTAAATATCATCTATATAGAATCACTTTTTGAAATATTCTTCCATAATATATATTTTTTTTCGAGAATGCTAGATCCAAATCTTTGAGAAACTAAATGCTGTTATTATTGTTATGACATGTGTTTTTAATGCTATCAAAACTGCAATTTTATGACATTTCTCGATTTTTATATTTAAAAAAATCGAGTTACAAATTGATGTGCCTTAAAAAAATATATGAAATCGGATTATTATAAACACATACATATTACATATAAGTGCGTATTGTTTACTAGTGCTCACATTACACGGAAATCGAACACGTAAAAAATTGATTGTAATTATATAGTTTCATACTCTTTCGAATCAAGTTGCTATATACATAATATTATACTGTAATAAATGGGTAATATATAAAATATATTTAGTTGTTAGTGTAAAATCAGTCTTGGATTGACTGTGACAATTCGTACTCTTTAATAAAGTCTACTAAATTGTGAGTTTATACATTTGTCTATTAATTTCCATTTCCTGATGAAGATTCTACTGCATTCAAGTTTATTGCTTCATCTTGATTGGAATAAACTGGAATTTTTCTGTCGCATTATTTAAACTGATTCATCAAATACACTTTTACTCATCATTTTATAGTTTACTCAAATTGCATAAAGAAAATAAATCCGGTTATTATTGGCCATTGCCAAATTCCATTACTGCTGCGGCTTCTCACAAGTTCTTCAAAATGTGCTTATTGGCTTTTTATTATTATCATTTACCTACCTAAATTATAAGTATGCCTTTGATATGCTACACGTGTATGACGCTTTGTGTTGCCGTTGCTATTAAAATACAAGTGAAGCTTTACAAGCACTTAATTTCCATTCATGTTGCTGCGTAATAAATAGCTTTAAAATATGAATACCAAGTGGTGGTGATGATGGTGAACGTTGCTGAGTAAGGGAAAACCCTCAACAGTGATAAAAAAAATGAAGGGAATGGGGGATGAGCTTGTGGAGTCGTCGTCGTCGTAGCATTGCTTTGCATTTTCAGAGAGACAGATCTAAATTTAGAGTGCTAACAAAGCACAGTTGGCATAACTACAATGTGGAGTACAAAAATGTTTGAAACACGCCATAGATTCTGAAAGGATACACATGTACTAAATGTCTCATGCAGCATCTTAAATACAGTAAAGCCGAGTAATTTTTACTGTCCTCTTTGGTATGTGACTGAAAGAGAAGTAGTGGAAACGTGCACAACGAGCAGCGCACACACACTGCACTGCACACTCCACAGGAAATGGTTTATTCAGATCAGACACACGAGGATTTTCAAGTATCACTAACGTCTCATGTAAGAAAATACATGGTGTATTCACTTACCTCACCACTACACTATGCACTACCAGGAAAAAAATACGACATTTAGTTCGAAAATACATGATGACTGTTTTGCCCTATTCCTTTCTTGGAAAACTAATGTTTAAATGGTGATGATGATGATGATGAGATGGCTGATATTACATACGCGTATAAATGTGACGGGACACCGCACCGAAGAAACGGTGCAACAACAGCAGTGATTTTGAACACACACATTGAAAGTCGCCCAGTAGTATTTCCCTGCAGCCTAGGCCGTGCGGCGCTATATATTGGTTATCATCAGTTGTCCCATTTCAAATTCCATAGCATACAAAATCCAAGCATGTAGAAAATTTATTTGTTGTTGCAAATAATTTATGTTAAAACTCAACTGACAACGTACTTCTTTGATAAAGCAAATCTGGTCGCTTTAAAACATTTCCACCAACATACAATAAATACAACACTATATAGACGGCACTTAAAGCATAAAAGGTCTAAAGTCCAGTTCCGTTTTCTGCGTTTTATACTTGATTGATTGATTATAGTCAAATGGTTAATCTTCAAACAGATTCGGACTACATCGAAATTTCATCCATTAAAACTTATTCTCGGTGACAAAGTGACAATATGTGGTGTACAATATAACAATGGAATTGTTCTCTTCTACTATGCATTAATATTAAAAAAAGGTCATATCACATCAGTGATCGAATACGACTGCAGGTTCCATGCAGTCGTAACGTTACACTAACCGTGGCAATGTGGAATCCAAGACAAACGTGCTTGGTTATATTAACTTTTTGTGTGTGGAACTCATTGTGTCAGTTGTTGCTACCAAATTCACATTATGAACTGGATGGAGGAGGGGGTTTACCTGAGGTGATCAGAATCGGTATGCATTATAATGGTTTTCAAAGTAATGGAAATGGATGCATAATTAATAACTATACAATATGGGATGCTTGATTTTTTTGTGCACTTTAATCATTATTAACATTCGTCAAGATCTGGAATAAAAACAAGCAAGCTATTTATAAAAAATGGATTTTTGTCAAAATTCATTCCAGGTGGACTATTTGATGAATCTGATCCCTCTGAAGAAACTGCGTTCAAGCATGCAGTGGAGCGTGTCAACGCGGAAATCTCGATTTTGCCAAGGAGTCGGCTGAGCACACAAATTGAAAAATTAAGCTTTGGCGATTCCTACCATGCTTCTACCAAAGGTATTCAAGTTATTATTATTTTTTATTATTAGGCTTACTGATTGTGAGTTTGTGAGACGACGCTGTCCTGTGCCCAACATACAATAAAAGTACAAAGCATGCAAGTTTTTGTTATTACTTTGTACTTGTAGTATGTCAAATGATGAGGGAGGGGATTGCAGCAATTTTCGGACCCCAAAGCCCGGAAGCTGCTAGCCATGTTCAATCCATTTGTGACGCGTTTGAAATTCCCCATATTGAGACGAAATGGGATTACAAAATTCGGAAAGAAAACTATTTAATTAACTTATATCCACATCCTATGACTCTTAGTAGGGTAAGCAACGTGTATACGAAATGAAGTTTGTACCGCGAGTTTAGTTTTATGAGTATTATAAAAATCAAGGGTACTCTTTCGTTTTGTGATATATATATATATATTCTTCTTCATATCCGTTTGTAGGCGTACAATGATCTCGTCGAAGCGTTTGGCTGGACGGACTATGTGATAATCTATGAAAATAATGAGCGTCTCTATACGCTCCAGGATTTAATAAAATCTTCTGGTCCTCCACATAGAAAGGCTCTGTTGAAACAACTTCCAGAGGGGGAAGACTACAGGCCAATGTTAAAGGACATTCTATACTCAACAAGTATATTCAACATCCTTATAGATTGTGCGACAGAGAAAGTCCCTGTTGTTTTTAAGCAGGCACAACAAGTTGGATTGATGACATATATGTACAGCTACATTGTCACTACTTTGGTAAGGAAATGCCCACACTGTGATAATAAAAATCTTCCACATTTTTGACCGATTTGGTATATGATATAGTGTGTGCAACTGTATTTGTATTACATGTCAACTTTTCCAGGACTTGCATACTTTAAACCTTGAAGATTTCAGTTACGGTGATATGAACATAACTGCATACCGGATTGTGGATCCAGAGAGGCCGGAAGTTGATGCTATAATCAGGCAGTGGAATTCTTTAATATCTGTTGATAACTTTAATAGCAGAAGTCACATGTATGGATCGTACTATTATGGGAATGATCAAGGCTATATGCCAAGTGTTCGAAATGGAAATAAAAATGTTATGCCATACACAAATCCAGCTTTAGTGCCAGAAAGCGAACAAAAAATGATGAAAGTCAGCAAAAGAATTTGTTGAAAAAAATAACGGCCTTGTGACAAGTTAACTTATTACACAAATTTTTTAAAAAGTAATATTATTGATTCGTATTGTTTTACATTGTCATCATTTCAGACTGAAACGGCACTAATCTATGATGCTGTCACCTTATTTGGGAAAGCGCTCCATGTTTTAGACAGTAGTCAGAGGATAGATATCAAGCCGTTGAATTGTGACTCGAAGGATACGTGGCAGCATGGATATTCCATAATTAATTACATGAAAATGGTCCAATTGCAGGGTCTCACAGGTCTCATTCAATTTAACACTTCAGGCTACCGAACGGAAGTACAAATGGATGTGGTTCAGCTTCATGGACACGTAAGCTCATTGCTTATTTATTTGGTTGTACGAGTATGCAAAGGTCCGTAAAGTAAATATATAGAGGAAATTGATTGAGTACTTAATTGATTATTACACAGGGATTACGAAAAATTGGCACTTGGGACTCCAAGTTTATTACAAAGTTCAACTGGACAAAAGCTGAGCACGAAGAGGAGGCAGCTCAGGATGATACCGTTGACTTGAAAAATCGTACATTGATAGTTACTACAATCAAGGTTATATTTGCTTAAAAGCTACACAATAATAATTTTTCCCAAAAGGATAATCAACATATGAGTGCATATTTGTGGTCATGCTTTACAGAACGATCCATTTCTCATGCTTAAACGAACGCTTTCCCCTCTAACTGGAAATGCACAATTCGAGGGCTTTACTGTTGACCTTCTAGATGCTCTTGCTCTAGAATTAGGGTTCAAATATCGAATAAAAATTGTGTCGGATAATTCATATGGCTCCTTAAATAAAGAAACTGGGAAGTGGAATGGTATGATTAGGGAAGTAATTGATGGGGTAAGATGAATGTTATTTTTTTTAAAGTATTTACAATGCATACCTTTCAAGATAAGCAATATATGATTTTGAACCATTTGATTTTACGCAAACTTCCAGGAATCCGATATTGCTGTAGCAGATTTGTCAGTTAATAAAGACAGACAAAGTGCTTTGGATTTTTCTATGCCATTTATGGTGAAATTTCTACATAATATACATACATGGGCCTGCTTATACGTGGGCAATATTTATCATTCCATATTATGGATGGAATAATAATTTGATTCATTTTTTTAGAATTTGGGCATCTCCATCTTGTTCGTTGAGCCGAAAAAGAAGGCGCCCGAGTTGTTTTCTTTCATGAACCCTTTCGCCGTGGACGTTTGGATGTACATGTTTTACGGGTTTTTTGGAGTATCCATCGTACTCTTTATTATTGCTCGGTAAGTCATAAAAAATTCATTATAAGGAGAACTTTTTTTATTTCAATTCGTCTTATTTCTATGATGTAAATCCAGAGAGAATCAATGGCAAAGTAGGTTATGAAGGGATAAGAGGTATATATATTGTCGTCGCTAAAGATCAGAAGTACAGATATTAACGGAATAAGTAATATTTGTTCTGCAATAAAAGGGTTAGTCCAATGGAGTGGGATTGTCCTCATCCTTGTATTGAAGATCCCGACGAGCTGGAAAACCAATTTACTTTATTAAATAGCTTTTGGTTTACTATTGGATCTCTTATGCAACAGGGTTCTGACATTGCACCAAAGTATGTTTTTGTAAAATATAAAACAAATGCGTGTAGTTGTAAGATTGTTTTCCATTCAGAAATATTGTCGTTTGAAACAGTTTTGGTGAAGTCAGTTTGTGTGGTTTTGTTTGGCATATTGACGTGTGATTCGTGTGATTAGTTATTATATGAATTAAAACTAAAAACAGTAAAAAAGAAAAGAAGATTGAAACAGGAGTGGTTTATGCTAGTGGCTTTTAACATTCGTGTTGTAGTATTTTAGAGGAATATATATTTCATGGATTTGTCACTTTTTCATCATTTTTCCATTTCATTGCATTGCATTAACACAAAGGATCTCCCCATACGAGTGGACTGCTAAGCCTACAATGATGTCCAAAGAGGGTGTCACCGAGATTTCCTACATTAACAACTTAACTTTTCTCAACTGTTTGTGGATTGTATTGGCTGGAGGATGTCGTCAAAAGCCTTACCTCGTTCCTCAGTAAACTTTTAAACGCATGATTAAACAAAATTAACAATAAATGGCACTCTCAGCTTGCTTGATTGGTTTTTCTTTATACGTTATTATAATGTGTTTGCAATTTGAGTTTTAAATACTATATACGCTTGCGTTTGTTTAAAATTATTTTGTGTACCAAAAATGAGAATGAATTTTTACATACAATAGTTTTTTTTTAAAAACTCAATTATTTTCTTCTATTAGGGCTACATCAACAAGAATGATGGCAGGTAAGTTAACACAGCGGGCGAAAGAATATCGCATTTTTTTTTAAACTAACGATCAAATATACAAATGTACAATTTTTTGATGTATGCAATAAAGCGAAACATGCTTATTTGTGTACATGTGTGTATTATACTAAATGGTTCATTGGGTATAAATATGTTTCACTGTATAGGTATATGGTGGTTCTTCACCCTGATTATGGTCTCGTCCTACACTGCCAACTTGGCATCCTTCTTGCTTGTCCAAGAAAAAGATGAACCGATCAAAAATCTCCAAGATTTGGCACGTCAAGATGTCATCAAATATGGTTGTCTGGCTTCAGGAAGTACTGCAGCATTTTTTAAAGTATGTAAACTCATCTGAAAACTTTGAATATTTTACACGCATATCTACACATACATATTATATTGTTATTATTATATTATATATTATATGTTCTTAAAAATGTAAAGATAGTAGTAGTAGGCATTGGCCCAAACTCTGTTCATTGATCCAAATCAGCGAAATACATCATCCGTAAGATATGTAAGATTGATTCTAGCTCTTTTGAAAAAATCCACAGTTTTCCCCGTTTCCTGAACGTCAAGTAATGTGGAAGAAGATGGAAGATTGGAACAACAAAGCTCCTGGTATTCTACCAGTAAGTAACACCGAAGGTATGGCAAAGGTCTTGAAAGAGGAAGGCAAATATGCATTCTTCATGGAATCCACTGTAATTGAGTATAACGTTGAGAGACAATGTGGACTATACCAAGTTGGAGGTTTATTGGACAGCAAAGGCTACGGAATAGGGATGAGAAAAAGTAGGTTTCATTTTGTTTGCGACATTATTCATTTTTGTACAAAAGTGTGTTTACATATAAATTCGGTGCACAAAATTGCAGACTCTCCGTACAGGCAAAACTTTAATGGGGGCATTTTGAGATTACAAGAAAATGGGATTTTGGATAAACTAAAGCGAAAATGGTGGAAAGAGGAGCGGAAAGGGACAGGATGTGCTGTATGCTAAATATGCTATTAATTATTATATACTTTATCCATATATATATATATTTCTGATATCTGATTTTTGTATGCATCTGTACTTAACTGACCGGATCAAAAAAAAAATTCGATTTTCAGGAAGAAGAAGCAGGTAGCATGGCCTTGGGTATTGCACATGTTGGTGGTGTGTTTGTCGTTTTGGTGGCTGGTTGCGCTGTGGCTATAATTTTTGCTTTCATCGAGTTCTTCTGGGAGAATAGGAAAATTGCGTTGGAGGAAGGGGTACGTTAAACAAAATCTTGAAGTTGTATAAATAGAGAAATTGTTTATGCATACACCTATACTGGTGTTGGTTGATGAAATAATGAAAGATGACAACATGACATGTATAGCTGATGGATGCAGCTTTTACATTTTATTTGTGTATATAATTTCGACATTTGCTATAAATTACGCATGAGTTATTGCTCAAAGTTCTATTTTGAAATCCATATTATTATTTTGTTGTGCTTTATTTTGGTTTATAGGAATCTGTTGTTGAAGAGATGACAAAGGAGCTCAAGTTTGCTTTGTCATGTTCTAGCAATACGAAACCCGTACGTTTCAGTTTTATGTTGGCACTTCTTGATTACGTTACATTATCTATTCAAATTTTTTCTTACACATTTTTTACTTTGCAGCAGCACCATACTATTTGAGCACATGCTCTGATTTTTAATACAATGTAACATGTAAAAAAGTGAGACCACCTGCTGCATAAATTGTCTCATTTATGAATACATTATTTGCAGGTGATCAAAAAAGAAAAGAAGGATTCACTATCGAGTGAACAAGGTAATGGGAACGGGGAGCCTCATCATGGCAGCAATCAGTACTTGGATCTTGGGCTTGACTCGTACGGATTCCCCAACTCTACTACCCCACGTCCTAACGGAGGCATAAATCAAGAAGGGTATACCTGATTTTTACTAAACTCTAAAGACCCTAGCGTTAATTTAAATATTCATCATCATCATCACCATCCACCGGTACGTTCTTCTGGGAGACGAGTTAATATGATAAGCGCGGCTTGTGTTACATCACCAATTGATGATGATTGCACTCCACCTCCACCACCACCCCCGGCTGATGTAACTGTTATACGACAACACATATTGATCACAGGAATTCCACCACCTCCAATCAATATCATCAAAAAGCCAAAACGTCATGTTCGCTTTCAAAACACTTGTTCTCCCAGTAGTAGATGTAGAAGTCCCGAGGAGGACTTAGAAGTTGTCGAGTATGTTACAGATGAATTGTAATTTACTGGATTATAAACTGTCAGTTCCATGTACATAAAAAAAATTATGTAGATTTATAGATCAGAGTACACAGAGTAGCGTCGTTATTACATCTAGTCAATCTTCCAACGCCTAAACATTGTATTCATTCATATTTGAAATTTATTCTTGTCACCTGTCTTGTCTGTCTATGTACCAAAAAATGAAATTACCCAATAAGCTATCATCCAACAATAAAAAATACTCTCGATGTTGTGTTATTGAATAAATAAATATTTAAATAATAAATCCATTCACAGAGGATTTAAATGACTACATCAAATATGTATAAATATTGATTTCGTAATAAAAACTAAGCTGTTATAAAACTTTGTAACAAGTGAGAAGAACTCTGTTTTACGGCCGTTTCAGTTGTCTATAACCCCACAAGTTTACGTGGTCCGACATAAAAAAAAACATTTTTACCATTAAAGATTTGCATATGATTTTTTTTATAACACACATACCATTGTAACCATCAACCTTGCGGTAATGCAAAAAATTCCAACCATCTCACACTTTAAATGAAATGATGCTAGAAAATACGATACCTAATATAGTAACTTTTAAGTCAGACGACAAAATAGTAATCCATTTTAGTTAGTTTGGATATAAATTTGTACCGACATATTACAATACACAAATTAAGATAATCTTTTAAAAATATTTCATTGAACATTCGCAAAAAGTGTGTATGAGCTAAGTAAACCTCACTGTATACCAATATTATTATGATTGATAAAGGTGATGATGATAGGTAATCATAGTACTGAACATTTTTCATGTCACGTGTCGTAAAACATTCAAGATTAATATTATAGGCCCTATAATATAGGGGGAACTCTATAATATAATCTTCTAACCTAGAGTATAAAAGTGTAGTTATGTATGCATCTTTTAAATCTGTATATATTTGTAGGTAGGTTCATATATGCATCTCTTTTGTAACTAGTTTGTAAGTACGTAATCGTTGTACGTAGCTTCTCTCAGATATTGGCATGTAATATCAATAATATAAGATAATCCACCACTGTATTTAATTTAAAAAAAATATATATAAGCACTGTAAACAAAAAATAAAAACACGAATTTAATGTATCAAAATTTCAAAAGATGAAAATAAATTAGAAAATAAAGCTTACACATAGAAGTGACACATTTTATTATTCATTTTTATTCCTGACGTGGTTTTGGCTAATATAAAAAGTTAATTTCCCACAGTTGCATTTTATGCTTAAGAGCCTTTTCAAAGCCAGTTCTCTGAACAGGATCCGGAAATAGAAACTGAACTCCCCTGAAATCAATAGCCAAAATTCCGTTTGGCTGGGAGGAGAGAAGGGATTCAATTTCTCCTACAAGAGTGGCATTGTCATGCAGTTTAAGTAAATTTGATCCTGGACTGGAGTTTGTTGAGTGCATAACCAGAGCTTTTCGAACATTGTCTACTACATCTGGTTCTGCATTGAGAACAATCACTCTTCCTACATGTTTCACCCACATTGATAAACTCTCTAAAATTGGCTCTGCAGAACTAGCAGTGGTCTGATCGTTTATGCCATCAAAAAACAAGCGTTTTTTTATAGCTTGAAATCCATCCGGGTCATATACATAAACTTGGTACATGGAGTTTCCAGTTATGTACGAGTGAATCTTTGGGGATAAAATGTCGTTCATTTTAACATTTTTTTTAAAAATTCCAAAACATTTGAATAATAATTATCCTTAAAAAATAGTATGACATTTGGTAATTCCTTCTTACTTACGTAGTGCGTTCCAACAACCTTAAAAAACTCATACGTAGACAAGTCATTATCCGGCTTGAATCTCTGAAAATTTGATTTATATGCTTCTGACACGGTTGTATTTTGAGTTGGTTTCACAGAACCAGAACCCTTGACCAGCAACACTTTCACAAGAACATAACGATAGTCACCTTCGACATACTGCTGGTCAATTCCATAATTACGAGCAATGCTTGCAGTGCGCCATCCTCCTGCAAATGCTTGCCACGGTTTATCCAGCCCTTCAATATGAAAATTTTTAAAGTAAGCCTCCATCAATGCCGTTATGTCCTCACACAGATCAAAGTGAAACAAGTTGTGAAAGGGCAAAGACTCTGAGGAGTCGTTGTATCGAGTAAATGTGGTTTCTTCAATTTTCAGGGTTGAAGTATCAATTACATTGTTGATAGGTTCGAGAAAAGCCCACGAGTCATTTCGAAATCCATTATTCCCGTTGTTCAAATTACTGTTATTTCTTGAAATTACTTTCATGCTCAAACTGAGGTATCCATATCTGGGGAATAAGTGAATCACTCCGCCAATTGGGACGGTGAAAAATTCGGGTCTTAAAACGAAGGTGGAAGCACCCGAGGTTGCGGCTTCTCTTCCTTGTCTAATTCCCTCTTCACTTGAATTTCGGGTATCATTATAGTCATTAGGATGGTTTGGAGGATGTTGGGCATGATTTGCAAAAACCACGTTGCTTGTGACGAGTATTAAAATGAAAATTTTGTAAAATATACTATCTAATTTTTGTTTAGATGTGTTCCCCACCAAGGAATAGAGGAGCAGCAGCAGTAGGGAGATGATAAGATGACACTGTTGTTGAAGCGCCCACTGGTTGTTATACAACAACCACCTTTTTAGGTAAAGTGTGGTGAACGTGACAGTGAACTCCTCTGCTGCTCCTTGCTGTGATGATGGGAGCAGCGAAATATCCATGATTCCCCTCTATCGTATTATAACACTAGTTCACTGTCGTATAATGTACATTGTTATAATTACAGGAAATAGCAATGACCACAAAGTATTCCATTCAATTTATTGTCAATTATGCATCAACATGTGCAACAACTATATTACCCGTAATTATTTATATTTTATGGACGCGACAATTCCATAAACAGAGTATGTACTAGTTTTATTACTTGTGTAGAGCGTAATTTCGTTGCAGCATAAATGCTATTTAATTAATAGTTAAAATCTACTACACTCATCACACATGGCAAAAAAAAAATCATTTATGTCGCTAACAATATTTTCCGTAGACAAAATTACCAGGATATATTATATTGTACACGAAAATATGATGTAGTTATAATTGCATTACAAATTACTAGACACAGCAGAGATGATACGCACACAAGAATATCAATCAATCATGTCATGTAATATATTATGTATATAATATATGTATAAATACGCTACACAAAATACTGATTATAAAATTAAACCCTATGTACGAGTATTGAATATTAAGTTGATAATTTTTCTTAATGAAGGAAAAGTGCAAAGGTCAAAGCGGAGACTGTGAATTTTGAACGTGTGTGGATTGGATTGCTCTAGAGTACTAATGAGCATAAATATTGTAATATTTGATATTACTGAAACAAAAGTGTTGGGTTAGATATTATGATGAACCCATTAAAATTTTGACAGTGTATATTTGCGTGCATGCATATATTCAATATTCAATAGGCATTCTTATAATATTATAATACATGTGTAAACTTTCCACCTAATCAATAGCCATTAAACATCATCAATGGATACAATGAAAGAATGAGAGCTGGTTTTGGAGTACATGGGAATTGTTCCTGTCACGGTTTTCAAAAACAAAAGATTTATGGTTGTTTGACGCAAGTATACTGAGAGGTTTTTGGTGAGGTTGATTGAATGCTGCAAAAACAGAAAATGCATGGAGTATTTATGACATGTCTGTTAAATTTCATTCAATATTGAATATTGGCAAGTTCAAGTGGAAAGCGAAATAATATTATTATTACCTATTTATGTAGTTTAAGTAAAGTGATTGTAAGCCAATACCAAATGTTGAGTAATAATATATTAGATTGATGCATACATGAAAATGAAAATAAGCACTTACATATACACTGTTATGTATTTATCTATATATTATTGCTTTTGAAAAAATAAATTGTTCTGAATATCTGGTTCAATTTCTCACACAATAAATATTTTATTTCTTAAATGCATTAGAGGAGACTGGCTGTCTACAACCAAGAAATATTAAATATCATTTATAGGATAACGGTTTACAATTTTATTATCCGCTTGATGTTGAAAATACATTTGTCTTATATTAATTCATGTAATTATTATTGTAGTGCGAATAGGACAAAAACTCCGCTCATCTCGTGAATCTAGTAGGGGGCCACCAGTGTGTGTATCCTTCTGTTGTAATGAGCAAATAAATTACCTTACAAAAAATACCTTTGAACTCATTCTCTTTACAATTTGATTAAGCCAACTTCAAAATAGTTAACAAAATATAGCCTATATTGCGTTTCCCTTCAGATAAAGTAACTTGTTAGCTTCACATTTACTTAGGCTTCTGGGAACGTCCTTTTACAGGCGCCACACATTTCTTCAGGGCCTTTAACCCAGTTTCACACATGTCACAGCATCGCTTGTGGTCCTTGTTCTTTCCTTCGTTGAGCCATTCCTTCATTAAGTTGCGTATAGACAGCTTTTCAGGCTCCAAAAACATGTAAGGGTCCTCATCAACCAGGTCATCCTTAATCAAGTAATGAGAAAGAAAACAAAAAATTGAAAAATATGAGACAACAATGGCATCAGCATACTAATAATTTTTGTTTCAAGCTTAATTAATATTTTTATTGAAAAGTACATTTACGACAAATTATCTGAATTTTACCGTTGTTGAACTAACGAATGACTCTGCCGTAACCTTCTTCCATTCTTTATCTGCGTCCACCTTAAAGAAAATATGATGTGCGTTCAACCGAAGTGTCCCGTCACTCATCTTTATTCAAATATTGAAATTATGTCAACGACAATCACGTGGTAAAAAAATTCTTATATTTCGTAAACTATATTAAATACTCCTTAGAAAGATCCACAAACGTGAGTTCCTATAAGATGGAAAATAAAAACAAATCAATCGCCCTGATAGCACTGTCAAACAACTGCAATTGTAATTTTTTTTATATTACCTACAAAAAAACGTTCATGTGACGAATGAAAGTAAAGTGGAAAAAGTTTGCAGTCTGCTGTGTGATGGTATGATCCATGAGATTTATCATTATGTCCTGTCAGAACAGGAAATCATGACTTTGTGACTTTAAAAAATCATATACGTCAGAATTTATTTGTATTCTATGCAAATTACGGATGTAAGTAATGTACCGACTTATCTGGCATTACACCTAAAATTTAATTCTACCAAACGTAAACGTATACAAAAATTTCAATCAAACAAAAGTTCTCGTGTGTTATGCAAACCATCAATATTCTAACAAAATATTCAAAATAGGTTGTTTAATTTCCTGAAGTAATAAATACAAATCTGCCTGAAAAATATTATTTATGCTAATTGTATAATTTTTTCATTATACATTAACGAAGTTAAAATGAACCGTTTTAAGTGATATCACTACATACGTATGATAAATGATTACATTACATCTTTGGAATGTGATGAATGGAGTGCACCCTTACTGAAGATAGTTTATTTAAAAATTCATCATCCCGATTTAATTTGGTTCATTTTACATAAATAAAGGCCATAAAGGTATTATCTTGTCATCATTCAAAATAAATGTTCAGCCAAGCGTTTCATCACCCAAACCGTCAAATGAATGTACATACTCAAATTAATGCTGATAATGGTGACATTATTCATTGAAAATGACTTTGTTAATTACAGCAAATATAATCTTTAAAATTTTCATAGACCCCTAAAAGAAAGTTTTGCCCCATCGACATAATACTCAGGAAGCAAGTAAATAAATTCATACCTGCACTGAATTTGAGTTTGCTAAACGCTTTGTCTGGGATTGGCAAGCTGCTGGGTAATATAAGAGTACAAAACTTATTTTTACAGCACAAATGGAAATTAGAAATGTGATAACGAGTGAATATCGAAATCATCTCAATTGACAATTACTATCATACCATCAATGACAACCTTTCTTTTTTTGGGCCTTTTTGAAACATTGAAAACACTGATGCAACAAACATTGTAATAATGAACAGTTTACATCAGCAGGAGAAATTAGACGATTGTATGTCCTCTTCCATGCTTATGTACAGCAGTATTTATAATGCTCATACAATAAATTCATTACTAAAAGCTTTCAACGAACAATGTCCCTTTAGTTGCATCTTTTAATCCAGTCACGGATTAAATAATTAAATGTAGTTTTTTGTTGAAATACCGAATAGATCTTGTGCAGCATGCATGGTTTTGTCCTTCGTGACATGTATGAACTTTTTGAAAGAAACATTGAAACCAAGATATTTTAACCTGCTGAATATTATTAAGATTAATTGTAATCTTATTCTGTTGTTGTAGTACGAATTCGTCTACGAAGCTACACAAATTGTGAGTGAGAACTGATAAAATCAGAAATGAAGTTCTATCCATCGTAGCAAAAGATTAATGTAGTATGTCTGCGTCAGTCTAAACTGCTGTTATAATTTTTGAAATTTTAAACGTGTCCAATAAATGGTCGCACTTTTAATGCCATCTGGTACGTTTGACGTTGTGTTAGTATTTGTACGCATTATACTAAAGGATATGGATGAGTTTTATTTTTTCATCAGTAAAGTTGTTAGTTTCACTACATTGTGTACATAGTAAAATAATGAGTTCAGTCAGAGCTCACCTAATTATCATAAGTAACATGAAGACAAAAAGACGCTTTGCATGTGTGACTTGATATACAGATTTTCTTCGTTATCAGCTCAAATTCAATTGAGTGAGTTGAAATACGAAATTATTTTTTAGTCTAATATAATATATCACTACGCATTCAATCAGAGATGAATGGTTTTTGCATTGCTCATATATATAATTATACAAAGTTGCTTGATGTAGGTGGATACATGAAATGAAATTTACCCCAACAACATCACGTCACTGTTTAGCATGACAAATAATTGCTCTTTAATAAAAGCGTACATCAGCAGATTGAAAAGGATGCATTACACCTTTTGTGTACTTCACCTGCTTTGTAGTTCAATTGTTCGTGTTCACGACAATCAAACAAGATGTTTGGTTTATGTTGCATCCAATAAAATAATGTATTTTATGAGTACATTTGTACTACCAAAGATCACAAAGAAACAACATGTAATGATTTAAGACGCCATTATTTAAAATCCCATACCGTGCGAATGATGCTTAAGAAAACTTGCTAATTTCCCTTTTCATACAAAGGTACATTCGCTTTAATGAAAATTTACGAAAAAATAATTACAATTACGGTTTGATTATGAAAGTGAGAAATAATTTGCTTATTGCTGAAAATTGGTGGTGGTGATGTGCAAAATTGAGATAAAATTAAGCAAAATGTCAGTCTTAATTTGGCAATCATGGTGTCAAAGACGCCAGATGCTGCTAATTAAAAAAAACATTACATTTCAATCATTCATTACACAGTAAATACTAAATACACATGTATGTGTATATGTAGCAAATCATTAAGTTTGGTAATAAAAGTTATAAAACCGCTAAATCCATGTTAAAGTACACAAAACAAAACTGTGATTTGAACCGAGATAATATGGGGAAATCATGTGTGAACACAATTAAGCGTAGTAGGCAAAACGTTGCAATTGCTACTCAAGTTTTGAATCCGAGTGCGATCGGAGGATCATTAAGAGGACAAAGGAAACTGAAACACTTTGGTCCTCCAGACGATGACGAAGAAGAATTTATTACTTATCAACGGAGAGCAGCATGGAAAAAGATGGGGACATACGGATTGGCCATCATTATTACAATCTTCATTTTAATGGGTAACTAAATATGTATATAATTCAAATGAACCAGTTTGAATTTAGTATGCCGTTAAATTCTCTGTCTTTCATTGTCAATCCAGGTATCATTCTGGTGGTTGGTTATTTTCAATCGAAAAAGAATGAAAAACTGGTGTCAGCATCTCGACCTGTAAAATTAATCCAACCAAGAAAACCATCTTCTTACATTTACACAAGTAAGACCACACCAGATCCACCATCTCTTGAACCAACTGACGGTCTGGAATTTTCCCCGACTTCACAATCTTCTTTTCTACGATCATTTACTAAACAAGATGTGATGGAAGAAAGTGTTGAAGCTGACAATAAACAAAATGAAGAATTGTACTATCCCTCAGGGGAATCAGCAACTCGTGAAGCTGATGACGAGTATTTGACTGGCTACAATTTGGAAGATGACAATCATCACATTTCTACTTTGGACACAAACGAAAAGGACAACAAGGGCCAACATCATGGACAGCCTTTTATCGTAGATAATCCCTTTCATATTAATGATCCCGATCATGATGTTGATGATGATGAGAGTCATGAAACAATGAGTATCAACAATGAAGACAAAGATGAATCATTCAACGCGACGACGTCGAGTGAAAAACTTGATAATGATTTGGATCAAGATATAGGTAAGAAGGAAAGCGTGCATAATGATGTAAGCGACAACAATGAAGATTGGAAATCAAAAAGTGGTATTGTTGACGTGACTGAGACAATAGGGGAATCATTGAAAGAAAACAATACAGAAGAACAAGAGTTACCTAGCCAAGGGAAAGTATTGTCACTGCCTCCTAGTGATTCCGTGTTTTCTGTTGAAATACCAATTTATGAACCGAACAACGCGAACTCTAGATTTAACGATGAAGAAGATAATGTAGATGTGGAGGAAAAGCGTTCCGTGACTGATAATATTGAAGATGTTCTGTCCCAATATAGTAAAAATGAAAATACGAGCACTAGTACGGAAAATAAGTCACTAACGATAATTGAGGTGACACCAGACAAAATTGGTAAAAATGATAGCAACACAAAAAGTGACAACGACGACAGTCAGGACAATAATAGACGACAGTTTATCGACAATAATGAGCCGTTTCATCAGGCTGTTCTACACACAGCTCTTTTTCATCTTGATGAAGAAAAATTCAATTTAAAACCAAAAAAGCCGATTGCAACTGCCATAATAATAGAGGATCGGGATTTTGATGAATTGCATGCACTTGATGACCAAGAAGGTTCCAGCAAGGCTTACCCTTTTCGTAACAATGGGAAAAATGAGAGAAAAGTAAAGATTCTAAAGAATGATAAAGTCATGAATATGAAAGCTACTTTCACTCCTCCTGAAAGAACATTAAAACCTCCTGGAGAATCAATCAAGAGCAAAACTTTATTCGATCTTGATGATGATGATGATGATGATAACAGTGATGAAATAGCACGTACTACTTCCGACACAAAAGGCGTTAAAGAATCCAACAGAGCGCGGGGTAGAACTGAACACGAAAGAAAAAATGAGACCACTAATGCATGGAAATTACGAATAAAAGTGGATACTCAAAAAGCTAAAAATGACTTGAAAATTCTTAACGATGTTTTAATAGATGGAATCAAGGATCACAAACATCCCGAAGGGGCTTCTTCAAATAAACGTGTAAATCTATCTGCTCAAAACCCTTATCATGCTTTTCTACCGGAAACCGACACCTTTCAAGAAAAACCGAGGCTACTGTCATCATCATCATTTCTACCAAATTTTGAGGACCTTTTAAAAACCATGTTGACAAATATTCAGCGGCTAAATACAAAACAAACCAGTAGTGTGGCTAAAAATAAGGAGAGTTCCCACAACAGAATATCATCCGATTTTGGTTCCAACTACGCAACTAGTTTAAACCGGCTGTTGCTCCCAACAAGTACACTTCCTCCTCCGCAACTGGAACTGGATTCTTCTCAATTCCGTAAACGAACATTTAATACAGAGCATGATTTATTAGACTTTCCTTCATCAAAGCAAGATGCAAGTCCCCCTCAAGCTCAAAATTATTTTGATCATCTTTTAGGACAATTTCCAACCATTGGAGCAATTGGCAGCCCCTCCGCAGCGGGAGCTACTTGGAACTTTAACTCTCCACTATTTCCTACTGCGTCCTCTCCTTCCTCTCAATACGATATAAATCCCAGTGGTACCAATGGTATTCCTCAACTTGCCCCAGGTATTGTGCCCTTGGATCTTGCGTCCAGTTATATTCAAACTGGTGGGTTATCCAGCCCTCAGCAATCTGGATATACACAGTTTGGCCAGACGCCATCATATGGTGCCAGTAATAACTTGTACAACAAGTATGGGGACTACTCCCAATTTCAACTCCCAGGACTTCATAAACCTGATGATGTTGGAACGGTAACCACTGCGAATGGAGCACCTCCAACGTACAATGCAATATCTCAAGGAATTAACCTTTTAAGTATGATATCTGGTACAATTCCAAACTCCTATTTTCATGACCAAGTGTATCATCCCAGCCACACAACACCTTCAACTTATCAAAATAATCCCTTCACTTTCTCTCCACCACAATTTCACTTCGACAATAGTGGATCCACACTCGCCACAACCAGTTTAGCTACACCTGCACAAATTGGAATTTCACCTTCCTACTCCCATCAATACAATAACGGAGCTGACTTTAGCTCACCCCAAAGCTCATCATCAGTGCCGTTTATGGCATTACATCCATTTGACTATCGTCCCCAAGAGTCTTCTAGTACAGAAAACCCTGTACAAAACATACAACCACCCTTTCATTCACCATTAGTTGCCAACAGACCGTTTACAGCAAAATCCGACCGTGAGAAGCTGGAAGAGTTTCTCGAAGAAGACGACCACGACCAGCAGCCTGCCGCCTCTTCCTTTAGTAAAAATATTCTAACAACCCTGATGAGACCAAAAATGGGTTCACTATCACCCACAATTCCACAACAAGCTACAACAACTGCTGGAAATATCGTTACCCTGTACTCGAAACCAAAGACAAAGACAGCCAACATGTTCAAGACATCCACCTCGAAAACGCACTCCATTCCAAAATCCTTTGCGTTTGAAATTCTTCCTCAAAAAAATATACCACAAAATCATCCAGACCTTTCTGAAAATTCAGTTTTTCTCCCGGGTCCAAATAATTTTTCCGAAGACAAAGTATATCCAGTCTTTGATGTTTTGGGAAGTACGTCCAAAAAGAAATCTAGTGCTAGCTTAGGTAAGTCATGGGAAATATTTTCTGGTCATTCAGACAAAGTTGGAGAAGGTCAAAATGGACACATTATTACAGAGAAAGATATGCCATCCAGAAAGAAATCTAGAGGGATGTTGAGAAGAATTAGTAAGAAGAAGGAATCAAATCCTGGATTGAAATCTGGATTTTTCATTTAGTGAACGGAATGTGCATTTTTATATTTTTTTATTAAACAACATAAAATGGAAATGATTTTGAATTTGAAATATTCTTGGATGATGATTGATCGATTTAATAAATCAAGACCGTTGTACAAACAAACAAACTAACAATTAAGATTTTTGTCTTTCTACTCATTTTAGTTTGTTTAATAAGAATTTCTTTTCAGATTTTGTTTTTCAAGTAGGTGATCTTGCTGCCAGCATTCCACTTTTAACTTTGAACATTAATGAGTTTGATTGCTTTGTTGCATACATTTCATAAATGAAACCTATCCATGACAAAGCATCATCGCCACCGTTCTTGTGGTTGTTGTGATTTGTGATATATGCATTGAGTGCATTGGTAGTTTTTGGTAGTATGGTATGTATTATGTAATGGTATCCCTATGTTCCCTATCACGATAAAGCAGGTGCTTCGCTTCTCAGCTGCTGATCTGCAAAGAAGGTCGGTTTTGAACATTGAGCAAGGTTTTATTTCATTTGTCTCACCTGTTTTGATGTTGATGTTCTTATATCACAACATTTGGTACGCAATAGTGTTAATTAGTCTAAAAGTCCGAACAAACAAAACGGAATATTGACAAGAATCCCGAATTCCTGATGACAATGTGTACGTGTACGAACGAAACATGACATATTACATGTGGCGTGGTGTGACGTGAATCCAACATTTGGAGTATTTATACTGATTCGAATCAACCCAAGTGTTTTTGATTCAATTCAAAGGACCTTTTCCAAAGTAAGCCCTTTGTGTATTCACTCATGAAATATTTGTAGATAAAACGATGGCAAACTGCGCGTGGCTCACGAGTGTAGGTTTGTATGTATCAACTTAACATTCAAGGTTTTCGCACTTTGTAATTTTTAGGATGGCTGGAGGAAAACCTGAAAAGAGCAAAGGGACTGATTTTGTCACAGTGGCCAAGAAAATTGTCATTCATTCCAAAGCGGATCCATTAGGAGATAAATTTCTTAAATATTTACAACATGTGCTGATTCTTAAGAAAACCACAACCACTGGGCGCTCCAGATCCCCTTGGATGGAACTGCGAACGGAAGGAGCATTTAACGCAATCATGGTTGCATTGAGGAAGGTATTCAACTGTGATCAAATTCAAAAGTTGTCCAGTAGCATCAGTGTCCCGGATTCGAATCAACCAAGAGAACTGATATTGAAGAGTACGGATCGAGTGAAGGATATTTGCAACGCAGCTTTGAGCACATTGAGCAATGCGTTCGCTCTAGATTATTCTGTTCGCGCGGAGGTAAATGCTTGAAATAACTTTTCTTTTTTTGTTGCATTTGATGGTAAATGAGCAAGGATTAATTAAAACCCATTTCAACGTGTAATTTATCTTTGTTTGTTTGCTCATAGGCCGTAAAACTTGGATTCACCACTTCATTGCAGCAGTTTATCGCTGGTATTACACAGGATGTCACCGTAATTTTTAAAAACGCGCAACTTATAAGTAGGGCTGTAAAATGCACAGCCAATTTATCCAACGATTCACATTGTCGAGAAGCTGTTTTAAAAACTGGCGTTGCTATTTCAATCCTCAAAGTATTAGAACTGGCAGATGAGAAAATCCCTTTAAAAAGTAGCGAATTGTCTGAAACGGAAGATTCGTTCATTGACAAAAGTATTAATACACAATTAATATGCTCCTGTGTTAGAGCTGTAAGAATTCTAGCTTCCGATTCCAAATGTACATCAAATGGAAAGGATCATTTGATCAAGTTTGGTGCTCCGGTTGCTGTCATAAACGTGCTAACTTGGGAAGCCAAGTTGTCATCCAACGAGGAATTGGTATTAGATATTATTCGAGCGCTGACGTTGCTTTCGGTTAAAATTAGGGGAGCTCCTTCAGAAGTTGTCCAGAGGGTACGAGAGGAAATTCACTTACTTTTACTTACTGTTGAAGAGCTGAAACAATAATTACTTGTATGTTTTAACTTTAAACTTTTGTTTTACAGCTAATCTATAATCCTGAGGTATCCAAAATCCGTAATTTACTGAGGATATTTGAAAACTCACAACCAGATGGGAAGCTATACACACCTGTGATTAACTGCTTGATAAATTTAAGTGCAAACGAAGAAATTAGTGATTGCTTGGGGGGACTTAGAATATTTCACATTATCTTAAATAAACTGGATAACCTCGGAGAACCCCACTATTATGGTAAGTTTGTGCAAGATGCACTCTAATATAAAAATGTTTCTGTCAGCGGGAGAGTAATGCTAGCCTGTTCAATTTTAAAGATCTTATCAGACTATTGGTAGCTCTTACGAAGCATTCCTCATTCAACCAATCTCATCTTACCACGTCGTCGCTAATTGGATCAACTCTGAAAATATTAAAGTAAGGAGTGCAAATATAATAATTTGAGATTAATCAATTTTATCAATAATTGTTACTTTTCTAACTGCAGTGATTTTTTTTTCATTGAAAGGTGCTCTCGTTTTAAGGAATTTCATAACTGGTTACTCAGAGTGTATGAAAATTTATACGAAGTGTCGTTATCTAAACTAATTAAGTGCGACCTCGTAAATCATTTGTGTGATATATTGCGTGAGGAAATGGAAGAGTGTGATTATGATAGTTTGCGAAAGAAAATATCATCATTTGACGATGGAAGGTGCTCGGTTCACCAGGAAGGGGGAACTTGCCCCTTTGCCCCAGTGTATCGCTGTAGCAGTCCAAGTTATCAGAAGGTAGAAAATACATATGAAAAATTACAGCTTAATATTTAGAGTTAATTTTGAATTTATATTGGAAGGAACACTTTTACAAACTTATTAGGTATATGTATTGATTTTTTATCATTATTTTTAGATTCAAGAAGATATGAAATTTGCAATTTCAATATCAGAAGACAATGTCGAAAACTTCAAACAGAGAAATGACTGCTTCAGTCCCTGCAACAGTCCCGCTCATTCATGGTCCAGTGGAATGAGCAGCCCTACATATTCAGAAGGGACTAGTCCTGCGTCGTACTCATCTTTTAGCGAAGATGAAGGCTGCTTCAGTAACGGTTCTTCCTCCACTTCCCCTGTTGTAAAAAGATACAGGTCTGATTCTCCTGATAGTGATATTTGCTCAGAAAAATTGGAATCAGATGGTCCATCCTCAGCGGTTTCTGATGCTGATGGGGATCCCGACGAACAAGGACCTGCCATGAAAAAGCTCAAATTAGAGGACGGGTCGTCATCATCTTCCTTCTCAGACAACGGAACTACTAGAGAACATCAGATTCAGCCTTCCAAATCATTGGATGCTTTAAAAGCCAGTGTGAAAAAAATTGTCGCTGTTTTAAATATTTTGTATAAGTGTACGTATATAAACCCATTCCCAGAGTCTATTTTACAAATAACGCCTATTTTACTGGGAATTATTGTCAGGGGTAAAGTGTCTGTAATGCAACAGCGTGTCGAATATCAGGCAGCTCAGACTGATGACGAATTTCGTGACTTGAGCCGCAGAAGTTTTGAGGTATCGTACAAAATAATTCTACAAATGTCCTCCATATATAATATTTTCCCTGAGATCATTGTATCTGGCATAGTTCCCATTTTACATCGTCTTCAAGAGCCAATTTCAAGTAATAATTCAGAAAAGGATGAGCAAATTGAAACAGTTCAACGATATTGCTCCAATTTAATCACTAGAATGGTGGGGCTAGAAAATGAGACTGCGGGATGGCGTGAAGGATTTATAATGAGAACGCTTTTAGTTAATAATTCTTCTATTAGCAATGACAAGATGGACCAAATGGTTTTGAATATCCCGTTGTTATACGAGAAACATCCCTCGACGCTAAGAAAATTTGAAATGAAAGCAAAAAGCTGGACGAAGATTTTAGACATGTTAGTCAATTCTGATGAAACATCATATTACCGTTTTGAAGACTGTGCCTTGTCGCTTTGTTCTATTTGTAGGGTCTTGGGTGTTAAATGGAAAGCGTTTGGAGCTGGTAGAGATGTTCCCCTGTTATTTAATGTGCCGTCAGAATTATTGTTTGAAGCTGGTGTTGTGAAGATATTTTCAAAAGATGATGCCAACGAATTTATTCAAGACGAAACAACGGTAAAACTTACTCTAGATGACGACACAGTCTTATTTGTCAAGAAAGATCTTTTGGTTTATGCATCTCCTGTATTTTCAGCCATGTTCAATGGACATTTCGTTGAGGCAGGGGAACAAAAGGTACATTTGCCCAAAGTATCAAGAAAGGCCGTTTGTTTACTAATAGATCAAATTTATATGCAAAACAATGCAAGTAATCTTCCTGTAAGTACAGAACCCCAAAATCAGTATGATCTGGCGACAATATTTGAACTTTTTTCTTTAGCTGACCGCTTTTTGTTGGAAGAAATTTATGAAAGAGCATTGAATACTCTAATTACAAGGTATATTTGCCCATATTCAGCTCCTATGATATACGCGGAATCAGTGAAACTTACTAGCTTACAAAAATCTGGAAATAGTATGAAAATGATGGGAGACTCTAGTCTTAATCTATTCATTATAGAGTACATTTTAACTGCTAGTGGCGTTAGAATGTCGGAGAGATGTAATGCGATCAGGAAAATTTTTGATGCGGTTATGCCTGAGCACGTTGTTCAGGACTTGAAGGCGCTTATTGAGCACCACATGTATAAATCTTCTGGATAAATGATGATGCCCTGCTGACGCTATGTTTTTTCGATGTTCATAATTTTATAATTTTTGATGCGGTTATGCCTGAGCACGTTGTTCAGGACTTGAAGGCGCTTATTGAGCACCACATGTATAAATCTTCTGGATAAATGATGATGCCCTGCTGACGCTATGTTTTTTTGATGTTCATAATTTTATAATTCATATATGCTATATATAATGCATTTAAAAGTGTACATGTATAAAAAAATTACTGTTTTTTAAGTCTACTTGTTCCGTCTTTTATTCATTGTTATATGCGTAAATACGTAATTATTAGTGATTTGTTTTGATTATAAAAAGTAATCTGTTGCTTATTGCTTTTATTTTAAATACGTAAATAAATGATTTTCTTATGAAACCTATTCACGACTTGAATTTATGTATGCTTATTATTGGAATTATATTCGAAGAAATGTGGGAACGGTACAGACTTTTGACCTTTGAGGCATTGGTTCGAAGTACTGAAAATGAAGTGTAGTTGTTGTTGTTAGTGCAACAAAACAAAGTTTACAAGTTACTCCAATTCATCTATAAAAGAATTTTCTGCTAAATTGATGCTGTAAGAATCGGATATACTCAACTAAAGTAGGAGCAAAAGTTTGTTCTAGCTTTTGCTCATCTTTTATACACGGTTTGTTGTGTGTGCATGCAAACATGCAAAAGATAGTTTGACGATATCAATTGACCGAATTCAATCGGAACAGCACCCGATGTCTCTGGGTAATTTCATATCAAAAGTACATCTAACGATTCCAAACATACATAAAACTATAAGGTGAGGGGGTCAGGGTTTAGTTGACGACCCCATAAATATGAAGGTCCCCTACCTGTGGTTTTTGTTGAATTTGGGGTCGCCAGCTTCACCCTGACACTGAGTAGTCAAGGTGTAGCTGGCGACCCCAAAAAATAAACAGGTAGGGACCTTCATATTTATGGGGTCGTCAACTAAACCCTGACCCACAGGATGTACGATAAAAAACAGCACACAGCCAGTGTAGGTCACTTATCTAATCATTCGCGATCTGACTTTTTTGGCAACAAGTGAAAATAAAGCCTGTATGAATGAAAAGTTTGCATACCTAGTTGCTATAGACCCTTGACTCAGTATTTTCTTCAAATTGAGACATTTTCTTTAAATTTTCATTGTTTCTCATGCAGTAAATTTCAGCAAAAAAAGATAGGAAAAGTTTAATGGAACCCACGTAATTTTATTTTTTCAGAAAGACGTAATATTTGCATCTAATTTACCCAATTAAACACTGACAAGTAAATTACGCATCATGGCATCAACTGCGTCTGAAGGAAGAAAGTCAGATGCAAAGCCTGAAGCGAAAAAAGTTGGGATGAGCAAGAAGAAGGCTGGTAAGCAAAATTTGGATAACCTGAAGAAGGAATTAGAACTAGACGATCATAAGATTTCGGTTGATGCTGTATGCGAAAGATACGACAGTCATCCAGAGAACGTAAGGTTAATTGATATTTTCTAAATGAAATTGAGTGTACAACAGTATTGAGTCATTATTCTGTTTATCATGAAAAGGGCTTGACACAAGCGGTAGCTGCTCAAGGGCTCGCAAAATATGGTAAAAATGCATTGTCGCCCCCAAAGACAACGCCAGAATGGGTAAAGTTCTTAAAACAGTTATTCGGTGGATTTGCTGGTTTATTGTGGTTTGGAGGAATCCTTTGTTTCGTAGCCTTTGCTGTTGATTATATCGGGAATGCGGACGATGCATCGATGGACAATGTACAAAAATAATTAACAGATGCACATTTTTTAGTTTGAGTAAACATGCATGATGGAAACTTTCTTTATTCGTATAGGTATATCTTGGTGGTGTCCTTGTCGGTGTGGTCATTATCACTGGAATATTTTCCTACTTTCAAGAAGCAAAAAGTTCAAAGATTATGGAGTCTTTCAAAAACATGGTTCCTCCGTACGCCACAGTAATACGTGGAGGTGAAACCCTCACTGTCAAGGCAGAAGACCTAACACTCGGAGATATCGTGTTAGTTAAATTTGGTGACCGTATTCCAGCCGACATACGAATTCTTGACGCACATGGTCTGAAGGTATGTTCTAGTTACATTATGCGCGCTGATGTCAGCATTATCAGCTCTTCTGCATGAGCTTTATGTCATGTATGTACTAAACTTTGCTTTTTTGGATTGGGTTTGAAATTTGAATACGCGTAATATATTACGTTATGTATTTGCTAGGTGGATAACTCCTCACTTACAGGCGAATCTGAGCCACAGACGAGAAGCGCTGAACTTACCCATGATAACCCATTGGAAACGAAGAACATTGCTTTCTTTTCCACAAATGCATTGGAAGGCACGGCAAAAGGGATTGTCATAAAAATCGGAGATAACACGGTCATGGGTCGAATAGCAGGACTTGCTTCCGGTTTGGAATCTGGTGACACTCCTATTGCAAGAGAAATTGAACGGTTTATCCACATGATCACTGCCGTCGCTGTATTTCTCGGGCTTACGTTCTTTTTCGTCGCCCTTGGTTTGAAGTATGAAATTGTAGATGCTGTTGTGTTTCTCATTGGAATCATTGTTGCGAATGTCCCCGAGGGTCTTCTCGCCACTGTCACTGTAAATATTTATAGTATACACTAGCGAAAGAATTAATAGTTAGAAAAATTATTATGCACCACTTGCTTCATTTAATAGGTCGCATTGACACTGACCGCTAAAAGAATGGCCAAGAAAAATTGCTTGGTAAAGAACTTGGAAGCAGTAGAGACACTTGGATCAACATCAACTATTTGTTCAGATAAAACAGGAACTCTAACTCAAAACAGAATGACCGTTGCGCATATGTGGTATGACATGAAAGTTGTGGAGACCGACACAACAGAGGATCAATCTGGGATCAAAGTTGATACTGGGAGTGAGGGATACCAGGTTGGTGCACCCCCATATCACACACAGCAAAGCACAACAGCAAAGCTTTAAGTCTAAATTTTACATATATACATAGGCATTGACCAGAGTTGCAGCTTTGTGTAATCGTGCTGTTTTCAAAGGAGGTCAGGATGATGTTCCGATAATGAAGAAAGATATCAATGGGGATGCCTCAGAAGCTGCGCTTTTGAAGATGGTGGAAACACAAATAGGAAATATTACGGAATACAGGGCTAAAAATCCAAAAGTTGTTGAGATTCCATTCAATTCCACGAACAAATATCAAGTTTCCATTCACGACTTATCGGGTGATAGCCGATATTTACTTGTGATGAAGGTAAATGTCTGCAACTCCAAATTTGAAACGAAATGTTGGAATTATACATATGTGAACAATAATCTATTTTTTTTACGTTACAGGGTGCACCTGAGCGAATTATTGAGCGTTGTTCAACAATATTTATTAAAGGTAGTGAAAAAGCGTTGGACGGCCCGACAATGCAAGCTTTCGAAAAAGCCTACATGGACCTTGGTGGGTTGGGCGAGCGTGTTTTAGGTACGTAAATACGTATTGTAGTAAACATCTTTTGACTAGAAACCTGCGTCATGATGAGTATGTTGCAGTGATAATTTTTTTATAGGATTCGCCGATCTATTTTTACCATCCGACAAATATCCCAAGGGATTCTCTTTTGATGGCGAGAACCCAAATTTTCCCCTGAAAGGACTTCGGTTTACGGGCCTACTATCCATGATTGACCCGCCTAGGGCAGCCGTCCCTGATGCTGTTGCAAAATGTAGATCAGCAGGAATTAAAGTTATAATGGTTACCGGAGATCATCCTATCACAGCCAAAGCCATTGCTAGAAGTGTCGGAATCATTTCTCCAGGTATAGTCATTATACTTTACACCAGTGTGGAAACGATTTCTAATAATTTGAGAAATAACGCTACATTTTGAATCCCTTCGTACGCAGATAATGAGACCATTGAAGATGTCGCTGAACGTTTGGGAATACCGGTTGATCAATGCGATCCATCATTAGCAAATGCCGCCGTTGTTCATGGTGGAGAGCTAAAGGACCTTAACAAAACTGCACTTGATGATATACTAAACAATCACTCGGAAATCGTATTTGCCAGAACATCCCCACAGCAAAAGCTTATTATTGTGGAGGGATGTCAACGTAATGGAGCTGTAGTGGCTGTAACAGGAGATGGTGTCAATGACTCACCAGCTTTAAAGAAAGCAGATATTGGTGACAAAAATAAAACAATGCCGTAATGTCATTTATTCACACAAAGAATTCTTATTAAAAAAAACCTTTTCTACATTACTTTTCCCATAGGAGTTGCAATGGGTATCGCAGGGTCGGATGTTTCCAAACAAGCTGCAGATATGATTCTCTTGGATGATAACTTTGCCTCTATTGTAACTGGCGTAGAGGAAGGAAGATTAATTTTTGACAACCTGAAGAAATCGATCGTCTACACTCTCACATCCAACATTCCAGAGATTTCTCCATTCTTATGCTACATGTGCTTTGGAATTCCTCTCCCATTGGGAACTGTCACAATTTTACTCATTGATCTTGGAACGGACATGGTAATATTTATTTATAGTACAGACCTACCAATGGCATATAAAGCTGAGGTTTAATAACTAATCCAAATCATTTGATTTTACAACAGCTTCCGGCCATCTCTCTTGCTTACGAGAAGGCAGAGTCTGACATCATGAGACGAAAACCAAGGACCAAGAAGGACTATTTGGTAAACTACCGGTAAATCGAATTATTTACAGCACATGTCACATTATCCATCCCAAAAGTTATTTGATTTATATAAATTGTTTCTATTATACCGAAAGGCTTATTTCTCTGGCTTATGGTCAAATCGGAATGATTCAAGCATGTGCAGGATTTTTCAGCTACTTGGTAATCCTGTGCCAAAATGGATTTTTTATGCGTGACTTGGGAGGAATTCGAGCAATGTGGGATGCAAATGGAATCAATGATTTGACAGATTCATATGGCCAAGAATGGGTAAAAGCGCTTTATTTTATTTTAGTTTTTAATATTATGAAAGGCTGAATCAAAAATAAATAGTTAATTCACTCGCGCGTCACAGACATATTCAGCTAGAAAGGACCTCGAATGGACAACTCACACTGCATTCTTTGTTTCAATCGTAATAGTTCAGTGGGCCGATCTTATAGTCAGTAAAACCAGGAGAAATTCAATTTTTCAACAAGGAATGGGGTAATAATAGAATAATCAACAACAAAAGTCAAGTCCGCTAACTTTCGTAATGTATAATTTAATTTGATTATTTTTTTTCATTTTAAAGGAACATGATATTGAATTTTGGATTGGTTTTTGAAACAGTGTTAGCCATTTGTTTTACATACATTCCCTTCCTTCACATAGCATTCAAGACCCGACCTTTGGAGTATGTATAAACCTAGTCACGAGTGTACTTTTAAAAATTACGTACCACGTGGTGTCAACAAAATAATTGTATGCTAAATGTTGTATTTGTTCTAGCATTCTGTGGTGGCTCCTCCCTGTAGCGTTCTCTGTATATATCTGGGTGTACGATGAAATACGTCGACTTATTCTTCGGAGATGGCCCGCGGGTGGTTGGGTGGAACTGGAGACATATTATTAGGATAGATTCAAGGAAATACCAACGACAAGTTTATATCATGCAATCCACACAAAATTAAGATGTACAACAAAAATTTTACGTAACTCTCTGATGAACATAATGTATTAAAACAACTTTGCGACAAACCGTTTTTTATAATATTTCCACCAAAATTAAGAATTTATTTAACATTCACACTTTTTTTAAAATATCATCCCGACTAGTACCGGCACATTTTGTTATTATTGGTACTAGAGTTTAGTTGAACCTAACAGGATATAACAGTGTATATTATGTTACAAAATGAAATGAAGTATCTTTTTGTACTACTTTTTTTTTACACGCGACCGTAACTTTCGCTTCGGTATAATGAGAGCGTAAGTGTATATATTTCGATGTCAGGGTCTTCATGAGTGTAGCTTTCATTACACACTAATGAAGATTGTGTGCCCATTTAGTGTTCTAACGGTTTCCAAAAGTACGTTTTCTTTGCGTCTCTGTATAATGTATATAAATTAGAAAAAGTGGGCTCATGGCAGTATTGCAAAAATGATTGCACATACTATTTATATCTAAGTAATTTAAAAAACTGCATTTCTCTCTCACTCTGAATGAAATTCATTTTGCATGTCAGTTGTACACAATAGCTTGTTTCAATACCTCTGATTGGACAGGAGCATGGAACACGAGTGACCAGTAACGTTAATTTCTATATAACGACAGGGTAGAATTCGATAAAAGTGTGTCCATCTGAGCATTTGTAGAGACATGGCGAGAAGTTCCTGTGAGTTTACTATTTTCCTTATCACGGCCACAATCGTTGGTTTGGAAGCCAGGTCTTCATCGTCTTATCAAGCTTACCAGACTAATAATAAAAATTTCAAGAGAAATCAACTTGGCAGACAAAGAACTCCATCCTCGTACCATAATGCTAATAAGGAACAAGCATTGGTTCCAATAAAAAAGAAAGATATGTATATGTATGGAGAAGACAACCCGTTTGCACAAGGAATGATTGAGTTTTTAACTCCGTGGCCTTCAGCTCCATATATAACCACCCCCACTCATCCACTTATGGTCAAAATTTTATTGAGTGTTATTGCCCCAATAATGTGTGTTCTCATCGCTTTACAAGCTTACGTAACGTACTTTGGACCATCAAACAGCTACGACGGAAGTTGGATATCTCCTTTAACTTATCAGGGAGCACCTGGAGTCGCCCCAGTTGGATAACATACTTTAGTATTATATGTTGTCTCAGATATGTGCATAGTTTAAAAAATAAACCCATATATTTTTATAGAAAACCTGAATTATCCGTGAAATTCAATAAAAACAAAATAACAAAATCAGTTGAAGAATGTCCTCATCCAACATAAGTACTACTTTGCATTTATTATTATATTATTAGTTGATAGGGTAATGGGTATTCAATATCTCATAGATTCCAAAGTCTGAGTCTAAACCGTCTCTCTGGCTTGCATACATTTCTCGTCGTGCATCTGTCCATGATTATGATTATCCATTATACGCATGCATGTCATTTTTACTTTGGCATGCAAAATGTTGCATGCATTTAATTCGATGTAATTGCCAATATTTCTTTACTCTGTGCCTCGCCTCTTGTGCGGTAATCTTGTGTACAAACTTCTTGTCTGGATCAAGATTCGCTATTCATCCTTCATCTGGAAATATATTACCGTTGAAAATTGATGGCATGAATCAAGTACTATTCGTATCGTCTATCCGGTTTTTTACCCCATTTGATGAGCAACTTTATAAAAATGGTAAACCTGCTTATTGATGTGGTATGTGTTAATGTCTGGTTCTCGCATAAAACTCGCCATTCTTCATTTGAGATTTTGTAATGGAACCCAGGTAGCAGCAAAAGTTTGTCAAGTCTAAAGCCCAAGTCAAGAAGACGGACAAATAATTCCATTTTTATAAATCATAATATCACCTTCGTATATACACTTTGTCTTCAATTTTACAAAAACGTCCAAAAAAATATTCACGGTAGCTTGTGTACTTAGTTTTTGTTGTAAGAACAAGCTTATAACAAGTTAAATGCCTAAAATTACTAGTTACCTATGCACGTCAAGAAGGAGACGTTATATATTCATAAACGCCTGCCTCTATAGTAGCACCGGGCCATTATGTACGAAATACACAACAATAAGTACGATCTGTGGGTAACAAAAGTTGGCTCACCTTCAGATGAAGTTTGTGTGTATGGCTAAATAAAAAAGTACACGTGTTTGATTAATCAAATCACAGCGAGTTTTCTACCCTACTCTGCATTGTAGTATACTAACACAAGTATTGATTGTATTGTAAGTGGTTGTTATTTAGAGAGAAAAACTTGATTTCTTGGTTCAACACATAAAAATGGTACATGCTACGTATTTTTTTTTATCAACTATACCTATGCATATATTTATGCATATTATAGCTATTTATATTTTTTTTAAATACATACATATATGCGACGAGAACTGTATAAGCACGTTTTTATTGACTCAGTGCGTGCCCCTTCGTTTCACTTTTTCACCCGTTCATAAGATTTCGCAGTTGTCAATAATAAAACACTTCGCAGAAATTGATGCAAACAGGTAATTTACAGATATTTGTCATTTCGCTCCCTCGTCCGTTGTAAAAAAAATTCTTATGCCGACTATGCAATCTATACTGTAAAATAACGCATGACGAACACAATTCGGATAATGCTTTTGCGTACCGTGAAATATTCCCAGCCCATGTAGTATTTTCGTACAATATTCTTAAAGTCAACAACATCGTTACGTTGATGAATGACAGTGTATACAGAAACTCGTGTCAGAGACGAATTAATCATTTTCGCATTCCGGTTCTGTATCCTCATATATTTTGCATAAATTCATCTACATATATACTGCTCACAAAAGCGATTGTAATCTGCTTGTGTGGATTTCATTTGAAATTTGCACTTTGATTTGTTTGTTAGGGGATATCCATTAGAATTTGTAGGCAATATATTTTTTTAATCAAGTGAAGGTCAGTATAATACCAATAGTAAAAAGCTAGTGTTTGTTACCTTACAAAATGTTGTGATTGAGTATTGTATTACTTATTTTACTATTGAAAGCAGTGCAGAATCTGCACTGCAGATGGATGTATCTCCAAGTGCGTGGCTAATATTGCTTGAACGAAAACATATATATTTTGGTGATCAAATAACAGTCAAAGACACTGACAGATAAAATGGTGGCTGCAATTTAAAATGCCTTTTGGTGCGATTTACTATTCTGAATTAATTAAATTTTGAAGTTACACTTTGGTTTTTATTATGACTAGTGGGTAATTAAATTAAATTAGCAAGAGAAGTGAGTTGTTAACGAATCCATTTAATTTAAACCCGTTTTTACAATAATTGAATAAAAATGTCGTTGTCAATGCTTTTTGCTGGGCTTGGTGCCATTAGCATTTGCCGACAGCCTGTTTATCTCCATATTGTAATGATTAAGTTAGTCGTATTGATTGGAGTTATTCATGCATTGCCAATGTCATCCTTAATGTTTCCGGAGGAAAGGTCCGTTATACAGTAAGATTTTTAAATCGTTTCTCACAGATTTCATAGATGTGTACAATTCAGTAACCAATTCAGTATGTTCTAATAAAGAAATCAGTTGAAAGGTTGTGCTTGCTTGTATTTTCTAGGGACGATGAACCAAAAACAATTCCAAGTCCCATTCTCACCGTGTGCCCAAATGGATCTTGGTATCACAATGAAACATCATCGTGTCATCCTTCAAAGCTACAGGGACCATGTTCACCTTCCATGATATTTTTCGCTGTTGATAGGCGGTACGGAGAGTGTGATTGCAGAAGAAACAACATCCAGACTACGGCATGGGTGTATGATTTGGATAGTGATCGATGTTTCAAAAGTTATGAGCAGGTAAATTTATGGCACATACAACATAGGAGAATATATGCATTATGCATTTTAATTTAATTCCACAAATCTGATTTTTCTTTTTGTGTAGGCATACTGTAAAACTGGAGAATGGTTGATTTTTAGCAATGCAACTGGTGAGCCAGTTTGCGTTCCAAACAAGTGTAAAGTTTCACAGGGTAAAGGCTCGACGGAAAATGAGGAGAACCATGTTGTACTATTTCATGACGAATGCGTAAGATTAGGGAAGCCTGATAAAAGCTGCTCAAGTTCCGAAGAAATAGTCATCATCAGTGTTAATTCCGGGAAGCCTGTTTGTTCATCAGACTTGTCGGACCGGGATTTAAATCCCACTGGTTTCAGATGCAGGCCCGGCACAAAAAGGGATCGTTTGGGGAAATGCAGAGGAGTCAATTCTAAGGTCACTTTTCGCCCTTCTTCATAGTGTTAGTAATAAATTATTTGCATGCTCATTGCTCATGCTATTATTATATGGTGTGTAAATGTGCATAATAGTAAATTACTATCATATTTCCCCCTATATTCTAACCAATAATAGTGCATAATAATATGAAACTGCAGATTAATTTGTAAAAAATGAATGATATTTTGTCTTTGTAGTGAATGAAATCCACAATGGCACTTTATAGAGAATCGAAGTGTCAAATATATAGAATATTCTCGGCGTGCCCCAAATTATACCTCAACCTTTACGGGTCTCTGTAAAACAAGGAAAGCCAAAAAAAATCCGCAATCATAATAATTAGTAAAAAAAATTAACCCAAGAAGGACGAATAGGTATTATTATCTTACATGTATCTTGTTAAGTTTTGAGTATTATGATTTATGATATTATATAATGAGTAGTTAAAGCTGTTAATCAGAACTTTGTACGCATTACCATTTTCTACATCAAAATTGTCTTCATAATGTCATTGTAAAGCAGATCTCCACCAACTTACTTGATTAATTAAGTAGTATAGTTGATGTATAATTTGTTACACATTCGTAATAAAACCTTACAAGGTATATGTTGTTAAATATTTAAGTACAAAGTTGACTGTGGCATGTTATACTTAAATAATAAATATGCACTTGTTGAACCATCTAATTCCGAGTCAGTATACACTATACACGTTACTCACTCACTCAAGACATGATGAAGAATCTTGTGCTTGAAGCATAATAAAGTACTTACGAAAGCAAATTCACATTATCGTCATTCATCATATCTTGTTGAGGTGACCGTGAAAGCAGCAAAAAATAAAAACAAATCCATCTGTGTTATATCAAAAGTGGATGTCTTTTTGCAATGCATGTTTTATTATTCTTGGAACTTTCGTTTAAAAAAAATATTCCTGGATTCTTGAAAGATGACAATACAGTACATGATCATATGAATTATGACGATGACGCAAATACAACCAATTTAATTTACCCTGAGAATAAAGACTTCCAATCAGTTCAGGAATAGCCCTACAAACGAAAAGTCTCGGAAAACTAGAAACTTCTTGACGAACGGTCATTGTTGTAGATTTCCGTTTCACAGAACAACTACATACATACATAATCTCCAATTTCACCAATGTAATCAGGTTAAAGGAAATACAGGAAGAAAGACATTTGCCTTACAATCCAAATTAAACTCTACTTTCCTGCATTCAGACAAGTTTCTCTACTACTTTATACTACACACATACCAGAACAAGAAGAAAAATTAACTTGATTGCAGGTCGCTTCATCTCACTGTTAGTCATCAAAGTCGTCATGAACGCATCACTTACCTTTACAATACTTGCTCTCTTCATAGAGCTGGTTTACCCTTTCACATTCAGATCATCGTCATCGTCAACATCAGAGAATGTTAATACGATTAGCAGGATCGTAAACCGAAAGCCTCAACAGCAGATTGTTTTCCCTACTCTTGGAACTACATCTACAACCACTACAACTTTGAAACCATTAATGACGGCGACACTGTCGACCCTACCACGTTTGGAAGTAACGACAGTGCCTTCAATAAATCTTTCTTTAAGTCTCATAAATTCAACAGTACAAGGGAACAGTTTCTCCCCATTTGTAAATTTCACTGACATATTACTACCCAATAAAACGATTGAAAGTGACAAGAATGATTCAGCTAGTGTAGTAGTTGAAAGTGCTACTACGCCTGAACCTTGTGTTTCGAGAATTGGTCAAGGAGCTACTACCAAAAAGACGAATTACTATTATCTTTCTGATGCTGACATAAGGTAGTAGTAATAAAAAGTTATTCAACATCAACGTTGTAATGACGTGTAAAAAAATCGGAATTCGTTGAATATAAAATATCAAATTTGAAAAAATTTGTGGACATTGGGAAAATTACATATTTATAATTTAAATTTCATGTATTTTTTACATGTTTCCAGATCGAAACTTTGTTCAAACATTAACTCCACGTTCTCAAAGGAGCAATATCGCTTTGACCTGGATGCCAAGGTTTGTTCGCAGATTAGGAAACAATCTCACTGTGGGAAAAACATGATTTTCACAAGTTACGCCGGAAATATCATTTATGGACATTGTGACTGTGATTATTCGTCTCAAATACCATTGATTTACCATCCGCAAACAAACAGATGCTATTTCATGTACCAGCAGGTAAAAACAAATGAAAAATTAAAATAGAATTAGATACAAAGGTACTACTTGCGTATGTATATTGACAGATAACCTACCTGTACTTGTTCCTTGGATAATCCAATTTTCTCTTTTACTTGAATTCACCGAAATGCCCGTTATACAGTGTCAGCCTTTTCGGAACAATTTTGGTTTTCTTTAAGGTTGACATTAGGTATGCATTAGGTTATGTAGGTAGCCTCCCATTATATATTCCTACTTTCAACACGAAGTATCAATTTGTCATTTTCTCCTTGTCCTGATTTTATATTGTCAGTGAAAACAAACGTCACCATCTACGTCTATACTTTCGCATGTGTGCACTAAATGTCATGCTTTTTACTTTTTTTACTAAAATATCAATGCCAGTTTAAAGATGAATCGATACATCATTATCATCAATATGTATATTGGCCAACAGGGATATTGTGGAGACGACGAATGGGTAGAAATGACAATTGGGAATGGAACTGCCAGTTGCAGGAAGAACAAATGTTACAATTCTGGACGTACTCAATTTGGATCACCACCATTAGCAGCCAGAGATCAGGCACCAGAATATGTGCCATTGCGTGGAAATGTTCCTTGCGTGAAGCTCAATCAACCCAGCAAACAATATTGCAAACAGCCAGAGCACATCGTGGCTTTTAGGTGGCCTAGAGAATTCTATCCAAACTGCGGACCACCTGTTAAAAACCCTAGTTTGTCCGAACGCTTTCTGGGAGACGTTGCTTCGCATCAGTGCAACCCCGGGTCGTATTCTAACGTAATGGGGACATGCGAGCCATCATGGGAATTTGAGTGAATGAAATATTTAAAATATAAAACATGAGAATCCCTAATTCACATTTGCATGACAAAATTTTCTGCTCATGTGAATTTTTAATTCTCTTGCGTTTACAAATTTGTTACATGTTGTACTTTACTCTGAAAAAATAAACATTGTACATTATTTTTACTGTAAAAAAGCAAATACCTATGGGACGGAATTTAATCATTCATGTGGTTTGTAATGTTCGTGATTCACAAAAAGATGTAAAAGGTCGTGTGAATATAAATGCAAAAATGATACAAGCTTTTTCTCGTGAACGAATTTCCCTCGATTTTAAGTAACTACACAAGCCTGACTACTACTACTAACAGCTAGATGTCTTTATGTATATCCGAGCTCCGTACTTTCCTCTAAGCCACATATATAATATTGCTTCCCACGGCACAATACGTTTTCCCAAGGATAGTTAAAATATACACCATATTTTTCATATTATATATTATTATTATGTGACATTATTATAAATTCCAATTCAAGTATAATAAAAAGAACCGTTATGACGGTTATGACAAATTATTTGAATCAAAACCCGAAAAAAGTAGTTGCTAATTAATATTCCCTTCCGGTGCTCATATTTTGTTGAAGACAAGAAGATTAAATAAAACTGGGATGGTACATAAAAGTTTTAATATAAAAGTTGAAGAATAGAATAGAAAATGCGTGAACATGGCAGGCGCTGTTGCTGCAGTGCAAAGATTTGCTGGTGGGAGCCACCTGGAGAAAGTTTACCATTGGACTTTTGCAGAGATACCAGTCTTCATGGATTGAAATACATATCTCAGCCTCAACGGCATATATCAGAAAGGTACCTACATTTTTTAATTACACATATTTCCACTTAAAATTAGCTGACATGTTTATATAACTCTGCTGATTTTTATACATACGTATTTACATACTTTCAGACTGTTCTGGTTGTTTGCTTTCCTCGTTGGAATGTCAGCCGCAGTATATCTGATAAGTGATGCTTGGAGAAAATATCAAGAAAATCCGGTCATTGTTTCGTTCCAGGCATATGAAACAAGTATAGATCAGATTCCATTTCCTGCTGTGACCATATGTACGTCACTTTGGTTTATTATATATATTTTTTTATTGGAAACATATACAACAAATCTTTAAAAGCTTTACGAAATTGATGGAAAATTAAAACTTGTTGATTACTGAAGTATTACTGTGTCCTTTTCTCGAAAAAAAAAACAGGCAACATGAACATAGTTACAAAGTCGAAAGCTGAAGAGTACATTCAGTAAGTGCACATAAAAATATAAAAATAATATCATGTAAATTAGATGAGTAATAAACAGGTTAAGCATACATAGTATTTTATCTTATGTTGATATACATGCATACATATATTTATATATCATTAAAAATATTAAGCTACATGATGATGCCTAAAAGATTACTAATTAAAATTAATATAGCAATGCGCGAAATGTAGATTTGGCAAACTCGTCTGCACTCTCAGCTCTCTCCAATCTTTATTTTCTTGATCACGTCTGCTCAACATCAAAAAGTTTCAGCAAGAGCTTTAAGTATTCTTCAAATGTGGGTGCAGTGGATCAAGAACTTTTGGACCTGACAAAGGAATTAGAGAACGCTTTGGATGGTTCTGTGGAACAATTTTTAAGAGATGTAACAAACACATTTTATCCTTTATCTGCAAAAGCATTCGCAAAAATACAGATTATGCGTTGTATTTTAGTTTTAGCAAAACAATAATAATAATACACACATGTTTACTATTGTACACACTCTGATAAACTCACAAGTATATATGCCACCCCATCTGAAAAATTACAATATGCTAATTGCACAGTAATCATTCCTTTATAGTAATATAATTATGTGATGTATCATATTGGATTTTCAGTCGTCTCAAGTGTGCTCAGAAATGATTAAGCTTTGTCTTTGGAAAGGGGAACCACGGAATTGTACCGAGATATTTCGACCAATCGAAACGGATTTTGGCAAATGTTCGTAATATATAGGATTATTATTATTACTTACTTATAAAAGCAGATTGTATCCAATATGATACGCTTGTTTTGATATAAAAATCAGCCTTGTTAACGTCACTATCATACACGCACGCAACATATGAAGTCCAAGTCACACACACATACCTACTTGAGTTTGATTAACTACATAACACACCGGATTCAATGTCGGTGTGTGAAATAAAAATAGCATTAAAAATATGTCGCATGTACTTAATTATACGATCCCTGAAGGTTGCACTTTCAATATGGTTCCAACAACATTGCTTCATCGATTTACGAACGACAGCCGTGATGACCCTGTAGAAATAGAAAAATGGGCACAGTGGGATCAGGATGAAGACTGGGGATTTAAAGGGGTTCCAGAAGATTTCGAGTACCCAAGACGTCAGCTGAAAGCTGGGAAGACGTCTGGCTTAAGTATTATGATGGACCCGGATTTAGAAGAATATTTTTGTGGTGAGTTGCTACATATGGGATTTTTCTATACTCAATATGTATATAATCATAAGAAAGTATTTTTTATCAATAACTCTTGGCTCTATATAGCCAAATAAACTTTCTAAAAACGTATATAGATCATAAATTTTAGAATGGTAATAATGCAGAATAAATGAGAGATCGCAGATTTTTTGTATGCCTCACGCGAGGATGAAGATTCAAAGGAATGGTGTACAACGTTTCGCTTTGCTGTGAAGGCAAAAATGACTTTTAACTTTCATTTGTATGCCCATTTAGCCCGATTTTAAGATTTAGCACACATTTCAAGAAATATCATTTACCATCTGGTCATTGCAATTAATATAACTTTTCATCGAATTTTCTGACACTTTTCATGCAGCTACTTCAGATAGCAAAGGCTTCAGGGTAAGTCGAGACATCCTCGTAAAAGAATTACTATATTTCATCGCACCGAACGACAAAAAAAAGTATAAACCGTATCACATCTAATTATCTAGTTATCCGTACATCAACCAATGGATTTTCCTCATGTGTTAGACTATGGGCACGCAATTGAGGTCATTAAAAAACTAGATTTACGATTTACTATTTATGCTATCCAAGGATTTCCAAAATTCACACGTACAGTTAATGGACTGTCAGACTTCATGTAACTGAGGATTTTTTTTTCATATGCATATTTAGCCTAACTCCGAATCATTCGTTTCCCTCAGAACCGAAATCAACATGGCAGGTGCAGGACTACGCAGAGTTCCGTTGGTATGAATGCAAATATTTGACGCAAACAAAACTACAAAAGTTTGACATGAAATGTTGTGAAGCTTATTGTTATGTAAAATGGATTTACTTTTTCTACAGGAAAAGCGACAATGCTACTTTAAGGCATGTATTTTATTAGTAGACGTTTAAACTGTATTTGAGTTCCTCCATTTCTTTTTTTGTTCCTTGGAAAAACTCAAACACAATTTAAACGTCGTTATTTTTACAGGGAGAGGTAAGCAAACTTTCACACGTATTCTATTGTAAAAATCGGAGTTTGTCTTCTCTTTTTTGTGCTCGCAGCATTTTTGTGCTGCTGCGAGCACAAAATCTATCATTTTCCTATTTAAATTACAAAGTATAATCTATTTGTTTTTTCATATATGCCCTAAAAACAGAAAACATTGTACTATTACAACTATTACACTTCTAACAACTGTGTGGATGAGTGTAAGTTTTTTAAATCAGAATTATTGTTGTACATTGTTTTTTTTTTGCAAGCTGTAGTAAAAAGACGGGTGATGTAATCTGACGATAGTAACATAAAATGACAACTGTGTGGTATTAAACCTGACATTTAATTTAACACAATTCCCCAAATGACACGTGGAGATGTAATGAAGGTCAAATCCCAGTGGCATTATGCCACACTCTAGTTACGTGAAAATTTCATAACTTCACTTTCACAAGCGAATATATATTCAATTAAATTGGAAATATATAATGGAATTTGAAACATGACAAGCTTTTCGGTCGCTGCACCACATATATACAGCGTTCTTACCTATCTATGTATCTATATTTTTTTTCAAAGGTTGACAAACCCCGGGACCATACATAAGTAGTACTAACTTTTACCTGACTAATCTAAATCTTTCATTTTTCCATTATCAAAAGTTCCATCGTTTAGAGAATTAGTATTTTCCACTTCCTTTGACAAACACATAAAATGTAGCTTATACCTATATTCAATATTCTAAATAAACTATAACTTTTGTAATGATGAACGAGATGAATATCGATTTTTACAGGTATTGCCAACCTCACTTACTCAAATTGCTCTTGTGTCAGATATTTTATGCCAAGTAAGATTTAATACGTACTATTGACTATATCGATCTATAATCTGTATACATTCGTCTATGTATCAACGCTTCTTATTTAAATGTTAAGCATAAAAATGTTGAGATGAAAAATTCCTAGAGATATAAAAAAGTCTATTGTGTTGAGATAAAAGTCATATTATAGAAAATAAGTGGTGTTTTTTTGATTACTTTCCAAAGGAAAACCAGCACTTCGTCTCTGCGGGCCACAAAACTTTGAGTGTGCTGAAGCCGTCAAGCGTAAGCAAAGAAAAGAAAATATCCACTCATTTTATTGTGCTATTGAAAACTATGATTCATAGATACATTGATTTTGTATAGTATGGAATATCATTATCTAATAACAGTTTCTCGGGTCAATATATATCGTTATTATTTTTTATTTCATGCAAATTCTCATAATGTCTTGTCATTAAATAATCCGCAATGTTTTTAAAGCTAAGCAAATATTTCCCATTTTTCCAGAGCGCGCATACCACTACGGAGTTAAGAAGATTTGCAGCGAATGTTGGCCTGTTTGCACAGAAATTGTATATCAAATTGAATCATCGATGACGACAATGCAGAATGGATACGAAATATGGGTGGATGACGCCAATGTTTCTGCTTCATGGTATAGTTCACACAATACATACTTGTTTGTTTTGAGAGAGTTCTATTATTTTACAAAGTATGCATACTTTATTCTTGAAAAACACACCCCACCAGTGTGTTTCTTTCTGTCTCGGTGAAGTGAAGTAAACAGAGACTACTACATATATGTGCACACCCGAGTAAAATAATAAACGTAATAAATTATTGTTATATGGGTGTTTAGGTCAAATCGAAATGTGAGTATCGTTCATATATATTTTGGACAAGATTCAACATATCCTCGGGTACGGAAAGAGTTGTATGGACAAACAGATCTCATAGGTGAGTGTGGATATGTGTATAGTATATGCGTGTGTAGATAGTCTAAATGATAATATGTTTGATAACAGACAAATGAATTTTATAGAACTCAATTTCAACCACCATTTAAGCTTTACGTGGCTATTATTAGATACTTTATTATAATTTATTTTGTACAACATATATATGTATAAAGCTTGTCCTCACGCCAAAATGTTCCTTCCACCGTTGTACATGTTGGATTCATGTGACGTTTTCATTTGACATCTCGACAAAGAAAAATGTGTATAAGAAGCTTGTTTGCGCATTCCGTGCATCTTGCAGCTAATAAAACGGTGACATGACACGAAACGATTTCATGATAACCTTCAAAATATATCAAACTTAATAGCAATTTTCTAGATCCAAAGTTTTTGTACATGTTGATGCATGATATATATGATATGAGTTTTAATGAAAACTAATAATTACTGAGAATACACGTGAGACAAAAAACGACTACACATGACATGATGAGATGTGTTGTAATGAAACCAAAAATTAATAATAAATAATTTCTCTATCATTACACTCATTTTCTTTATGTACGGCCACTTCTGATGATGCATCGTGTGGAACAATCATCATCATTATACTCAGCCAACACTGGTGGCTTACTTGGCTTGTGCTTAGGATTCAGCGGTCTTAGTCTTATGGAAGTTTTGTACTTCCTCACACTTCGTTTGTTGTGTCGGAGACGACGGAAGAAACACATAGTCTCGAAAATTGCCAACAAGTTTGGGGAATTGTGGATGAAAGCGAAGCAAAAAAGGATGGGGAAGATGATGAAGGATGATGTCGTGAGAAATGGGTGGGTAAATGAAAGGAATGCTAATCAAACCCAAAGACATGATTTCCTGAGATTCAGCAGTGACAACAGGGCTCCCCATGGAGACATGGAACATGCTGGAATTCAACCCACAAAGTTTGATCAATCTACCATGAAGAATTCACCGTTTTCTATTATTACTCATGAACTTCAACAAATGGAAAGAAATCTTAGAAATCATACAAATAATCACGGGATACAGCCTTCACGCCATTTCCATTACGGGATGGATAATAGTAATGATGTGTCAGCTCTGTATTCCAAAAAGAAATGAGAAATCCCTTCGAGTACATTGCGTTCTGATGAACAATTAACGTTAGTGTAAAGGAATTAAACGAAACTTAAGAATTTAGTAACAGTCGAGTGGGTTGTAATGAAGGTAACGGAAATCGTTTGATTAACCCTACAAATAAAAAAAATTAGGACTACCGGTTATGACTTAGAATTAATTTCATCATAATACACGTTACATTAACGTTTCCAGAAGGAATTTCCATGAGTCCCTTACACAATGCACAAGTTAGTATCTGTGCAAAATTAGATTAGAACAATTTATGTATTGTGAGTCATAATCATATCTTAACAATCAAATAATCTACCAAACTACATACAGTCATACAACATAACATTCGTACGTATGCATTCACGGTATTACCACAAATTTTGCCTTCTGTGACAAAATTTTGAAGGACCTAGCGTAAACACGTAGTAGATACTTTGCACGACATTCCTAAAGCGTATTTTTTTTTGTAAATGTTGCACCCATATTAAAGAGGCTTAATCAGACCAGGTAAAGAGGTGAATTCTTTGGAATTTGGGATTACCTCAATTTTGCTGGAAACGTTTTTGTATGAATGAAATGAGAATGACCATATTTTGCATTTTTATGGAAAAAACAATTTGTTTGCTACTTACACAAACTTTGACTTAAACAAACATTATTTAACTCCATGTACTCATATATATACTAAATAAATGCATACAGTTACATGCAATTATATACAAAATACCTGTAAACAAAAAATAAACGAACATTTTTATTCAATGACTGTTGCTGAAAACGCTAATAAACGTTTATGGACATTACAGCGTTAATTCGCTCGGTGACTTTTAGATGCTAACGCGATAGTGTTGTTCAATGAACGTATAAATTGCGCTCATTATCACTTATTGAACTTGACCATGCAGTTCAGGTGACCCTGAGGAACTACAATCAGCCCATTAAAATGCAGTCTCATCCAAGTTCGCCACTTTAATTTCGCTCAAAAATATATTTTGTATGCGTATCAATTTCGTTAGCATATTTTATGGATATAAATTATAATTATGTATAACATAAATATCACTAAAAATTAAAATTAACCTCTGTAGACTGGATGTGCCTCTAGCAAAAAAATTGATATATTATGCTCATTTTTGCACAGCGTGTCAACTAAAGCTGTACCGGTTTGTTTCTGGAAACCCAACATCGTTTATACTCATGACATCCTGTTTGCGTCAGAGTTCAGACAAGCACACAATGCCACATATGCGCCTACAGGCTCCTAGCAGTTCCTTTTTCACTTAAGTATCTTTACGCGATGATAACAATACGAGACGCCACAAATATCCTTACACAGCACAGTATTGTAATCAACTCGAAACAATATGACTACAGCATAGCATATATAAGCATATTATTCCTGTGACGTTGTTGGTTGGATTGGATGTGTGAAATACATTTTTACACAACAGACAGCATCCAAAGGAAAATCTCAAGGAGATCAGATCGTCAACATCAACAAGCACTCACTGAACAGGCCAAAAGGTCCTTTCATGACTTGAATGATGCATGATATCATAATTGTTATTGGCCAATCAATGAGACGTCATCTTCAGCCCTACAGCTATTTGTGTATATGTAGGTATACATGCATGCACACATGTACGTTTATTCGTCATTCATATAAATTGTTAGCTTTTTTGGAATGGATATGCACAAAGTGCAAAATATTTAATTCATGAAGTGGCACGTAACAATTATCTTTTCTTGCAACTAGCCCTTTTTTTGCTGTTGTTGTTGTTGTTTACATAGTTAAAAGATAACATATAGAATACTGCTTATGTGCAACAGCTTTCAATTTAGTAACGTGTAGCAATATGGCATAGGGCACGCATAAATACTTAAGCATGTTATTCATCAGTTCTGGAGTGTGAGTGTGCTGTCAGTTCAAATTCTTTACATTACCGAGCAAAAATTCTCCAAAGAAAAGATTCCATTAAAATAGGTTTGTACTATACCTTACATACATTACTAGCGAAGCGACTACGATCTGCTGGATTAACCGCCTACGGCGCCACCTTATCATTGAAAAGAGGATTTATATAAAAGACAGAAAGGAGTCCCTCCATATTTTATTTTCGTTACTCTTTTCAAAAGGACGGTTGCAACACTTTTGGTCTCATGGGCAAAGTTTCATTAATTTTGTGCAAATCCAAAGAAGCCTTCACAAAAAAAGGGCTATGCATCAAAAGTTTGTTCTTTGAGAAAATTGTTTAGCATAATTTAAAAGGGACGGATATTGTAAGTGAACGTAATATATCAACATCAACCAACCTATTACACCTTTTGGGACAAAGAAACACTTTGTCGTAACCACAAGCATAACAGCTGAATAATATATTGTGTTCAAAACTTGTAAACAGAACTTTATACAACGTGTATGTGGAACAAGTGTACATGCGTGTGTGTTGAACGCTTTAACTCAAGTAAAATACAAAGAAATACCAAGCTGGGAAAAGATCAAAAAATGCCTATGCGCACTGTTAATAACCGAAAATTTGGTTACATTTTAATCGCGTTTTATTTCGTAACGCTTGTTTGTCATGACCTTGCCGAAGCGAGAGGAATACCTCCACCAGCGAGTAGATCAAATTCAAAATCATTTAGATTCCCAACTAGTAGTGATGAGGAAGACTATGATGCATTTCAGGATAGTGCCAGTTTGAGTTTAGCTCCACGAAGAGTAAATAACGTGAGGAATGAAGGAAGAAATGCTATACTCTCGTTGGATAACACTCCAGTTAAACCTGTCGTGCCAATATTGTCTCCAAATACAGAACAACATGGTGATGGTTCGTCTGCCGACATCATTGAAGCTGATTTGAGCACTCCTGAAGATCATGGGATAAGCAACAATAACGAGCCTGTGAAAAATGTACAAAAAGAGGATGAAGCCTTAAGGTATGTATTCTGGAAATATATGTACATACAAAACAACTGTATACGTAGGCTATGTAACATAGCTTCCTCTGAAAAGAGAAGATGCCACTCATTAAAGTCTAATACGACATCAAAGCAGTTTAAATATATCTTAAGGCTAGAGTTTATTAAAACAAAACTATAACATGGACAAGCCCACCATGATGTCTTTCCAGAAATTTTTAATCTTTCTAAAAAAAAAGTTTTGTTCCCATTACATCCTAGGTACAAATTTACATAAGTATGTAAACATAATTTTATATTATAGGGAAGCCCTTTGTCCGCTCACTGCTGGAAACATCTCGACCAATGTCAGTAGAGACTTGGGTCTGGGTGAACTTGCTGACGATGATATTATTTCCTTTTCTGGTTTGAAAAAACTCCGATACGACCTACGGGCTGGGAAATGTGCTGAAGTTGGGAAGCGGGAGCATTGTGGAGAAAATATGATATTTGTGGCGGAAATCGATAGCGCTGCTTATGGATATTGCGAGTGTGACTTTGAGAACAAAATCTTGAGACGGACGGAAAAACAAGCTGCTCTCTTTACAAGGACTCCGCTGGTGTTTCATTCCAAAACCAACGCCTGCTACAGATTATACGAACAGGTTTGTTTAATTCATCTTCTTGTGTAACAAATTATTTTTAGCTTGGCTTCATGTCATATTTGTATGTGATTTTGTCTTTTTTACGTACAATTGGAATCTTTGAAAATATAAAGGCAAGAGTAATGGAATATGGGGAAATATGATGAAAATTGCAACTTTCGCGTCTTGGTTATCACTAGTGGGGGAATATACACAGAAGTGCCGTTTCCGAACGTTAATTTGCACGGTATTTACTTTCATCGTTTTTTTAGATGTGATTCATTTCAGAAAACTACGCGTTTTGTCATTTGTCTACAAATTAGCTTTTCATTTCTCTTTCTCCAGTGAACTGATTATCACATAATCGGATTACAAGAACTAATCTTCAATGTAGCATATGCGGGTGTAACAAATTATTTTTAGCTTGGCTTCATGTCATATTTGTATGTGATTTTGTCTTTTTTACGTACAATTGGAATCTTTGAGAATATAAAGGAAAGAGTAATGGAATATGGGGAAATATGATAAAAATTGCAACTTTCGCGTCTTGGTTATCACTAGTGGGGGGAAATACACATAAGTGCCGTTTCCGAACGTTAATTTGCACGGTATTTACTTTCATCGTTTTTTTAGATGTGATTCATTTGGGAAAACTACGCGTTTTGTCATTTGTCTACAAATTAGCTTTTCATTTCTCTTTCTCCAGTGAACTGATTATCACATAATCGGATTACAAGAACTAATCTTCAATGTAGCATATGCGGGGTGGATTATATTACTATTTTGTATCTCTACTCACAAAGCTTTATATATTACGTACCCATTATACATCAGAATATGATAAAGTTAATATGACATTGATGCAATATGTTAACATGATGAATAAATATATAAATGACATTAAAAGTGGGTTTATTTGTACAGATTATAATGGGTTTATTATGTTTGTTTTGTTTCATTTCAATAGGCTTACTGTGCCAATGAGAGTGAATGGCTAGTGCTAAGCAGGAAGGAAAAAGGCCCAGTTTGTGAACAGCATAAATGCTCAAAGTCAACAGCGTCACAAGGACAGGAAGATGTGCAAAATACTGGCGCGCGTGCTTTATCTAGTAGACGAAGAGTATCAAAACTTTTAACACCAGATTTATGGAACGATGATGCCTCAAATCGGAAGAATAAAGCTGCCCTCACTTCCGACAATGGAACAGCACTCACCACTGAAAGTAATGAAAAATCCATCAAATGGGTGCCTCTGAATGGGTCTGGTCCTTGTGTAAAACTTTTTGAAAAGAATCCACAACATTGCGACGACGAGGAACAGGTTGTGTTCAATGTGGGAGATATTGTGCCAACTTGCGGATTTATTGGACGAAGAATTGAAGGTCGAGCTATCATCAGAAATGCGTGTCCACCTGGTAGCTATTACAGTATAATAGGGAGATGTCAACCAGATTGGGACTTTTGATGATCCCAAAAAATAACAAGGAATACATGTATGTGAGGACAAGAGACACAAAGGACCAGTTTGATGGCATTAATGTACAAAATAATGCACAAAATTATCAAAACAGACAGACGTGAACTGAAATAAAGCTATTAATTTATTATTATTCTTTTGTTTATACTAATATAACTTTTGGCCATAAGTTATAAGGCATACAATTAAATGTTAACGAATTTTTGCGAATGCAATTTATAGAGTATTTCTTACACAACCATGCTGTGATAATAAAATATTTATAACTTAAATACCTACACAATAATACTGTGCAATTGTAGACTTCTTGTTTCCCTTTTCTGTTGTATATAGAAATTGAGAAAATTATAGGTTTTAGAGTTCTAATTTAAGTACATGACTAAAGTTTGCGAGACAAGAGATATGGGTAATGTAGTATAGGTTGTAGGTTACATAATGCTATAGTATATAGTGCGTACATAAGTATGTATTATTTATGAATGCAGTCAATTACTTAGATACAATGTAACTTCATTAACTAAATGGAAACACTAAAAAACAACATACGAAGAGCCGCTAAACCATATCATTTCCGATTTTCTAGTAAACAGTTGTTGTACACACCCGTTTACGTAGCATAATATACAAATAGAATCGGAAGTTACTATAATAATAAAAATTTGCTAATAAAACCAACAACCTGTTTTACACATGCCATTGAAGTTATAAATATTTATTTGAGTTTCACTATTACACCAGAAAGTTTGCAAGTTTTTTAGACGTTCCGTATAAAAGTCTAACAAACCCATATTCATACAGCTCGATATGACGTGGCCGTATATGAAACGTCACGTTGATGAGATTAAAGATAAAGTGTATAAAACTGATAATTCATAAAAAAATTTTTTTTAAATCAAATCAGGTACACAGTAAAATTTAATGTTCCTTATATCGAAAGTTGTGGTTCCAAACCTGATTTAATAACTGTCCGTCCCTACTTTTCCAGCATTTTGTTTCATCTTGCCAATCATTCTGAAAACTAATAAGTCTTCCAAACTTTGAGCTATCAAGCTTAATATTCAAGCATAATATGACGCATATATAACGTCATTTCACGCTTGACTCTTGTATTGCTCAGACCTACACATGCTCCTTATTATACATGCTCAAATGTGTCGGTTTCAAATACCTGGTATTACACGTGGCGTGTGGTAGTGTTTTATGTGGAGTGATGACTGAACCAGTTGAAAATAAACCACCACGATAATCAAGATTTATACTTGATATCTCCGCTTTCGTAAATGAGACACGACAGGTCATTTGCAACAATTTTTCGTTAAGATTTCAAAACTGGCATGCGTTTAAGTTTCAGAAGCCCTTGTTTTTTAGCCCGAAAATATATACCTACGCACCAAGGATGTTTAGAAATATGAATATCCCATAATAACGGTAATATTACTACAGCTTATGCATGAAACATGAAAAGATAATATACTTAGGTACAAACGTATTCCACGAACTTGTAATTTATCAAGGAGAAAACTCATGTACTAACACAAGTCTACAAAATCTGTGCAGCCACGGGCATTAGTGATACCTAAAGCACAATTTACTATTTACTATAATTGAACCCCTTTCGCGTTCTGCGGATTTTTTATAACATCTGGAAAATAATGTTTCCATAAAATATTTAATTTAAAAAAATCAAAGAGATCTCAAAATATATCTTAAGATGGAAAGATAAATAAAAGCATTTCCAAGAACAAAAAATGCATTGAAACCCTCACATTACCGAACGTAAACTAGGTAATTGTGTAAAACATAAAACCCGTAGTCTGCTTTCCTTTTCATTTTGGGGCACCCTGGGAAAAACGTTCCAATGATGGTGAATAATAATGCAACGCTGTTTACACTTGATTGGGGAAAGTTAATCTTTGATTCCTATGCAATTCAAATATGCATTTGAATGTATTTCATTAAATGAAGGTTTTCCCGTTTGTGGTATATTTCGAAACACAAATATCCAGACATGTGTAGTGTCGAATTTCTGTTTCGCTGATAAATGTCAATGTTTATTTTTTTTACACTTTGTAAGTTTATTTATGGTAGAGAAGCGCAAGGAAAAGCCTCAGGGAGGAACATCGCGTGACGGAGATTATTCATGTCCTCAAACCACGGAACAAGACGCAAGATATTCTCTCACATCAAAACTGAGTAACAACAGTAGAATAGGATTCAAACATGTATTGAGCATTACAATCTGCCGAGAAATGTCTCTGGCCGCTTTCAGAGAATACATGAAGCTTACACCATTTGTCATCTCACTTGGGAGATCATGAGGAAACTGAAAAATACCTTGAGGTAGCCAACATGTAATGAAGATTGCGGTGAAAATACACGAGTTTTGCATCAACCGGAGACGGTGCTGAAACCTCTTCTTTTGTTCCACCTACAAAACAAAAGTTGAATTTTATTTACTGGACTATAGTAATGATATATAATCCCTGCTAGTAAGAGATATTTTATAGCATAAAAGGAATTATATCTCCAACTCGCATGTTATTCCAAAAACAAGCGGAAATTACTTTTACACTCACACGTTGACAATACTTGAGTTAAAGTTGGAAAGAAACAAACACTTATTACGAAATTGGATATCTACTTGGGCAGGGACTAATTTACAAACTTTTTTTGTTCGACTTACCTGACTGAGTGTAAGGAATCGCATTTTGGATCGTAACGTGATGAACTCTAAGCAAGCCAAAGAGATAAATGTGCATTCAAAGTTACAACATAAACAACATAAAGTACTTTCAAAATGGATTACTACACTATTTGTTTTTCGTTTTTCTAGATACATTTTTAGCTAGGTATATAATTTAAGTTAGTATCTCTCTCTCTCTATACGTTCGTTCGAATTTCTACTATCTGCTTGTGAGTTTACTATAAAGTATCTTATAGCTCTACCATTTGGGACTTTGTTGGTACCGTCATCCGTCTGTCCATCATCAATGCTAACACTCTCGAAATCTCCTTCATCGATTTCACTCAAATTTGGCGTGTACAATAATTGTCAAAACGGCTCAGCTCCCATATTGCATGGTGAGGATCGAGTGGAAGATTCCGAGTTCTTTTACACCTGTACGATGATATGATAGATTACTCGAAAGCCCTTGTCCAGTAGCACTACTACCATTGAGAATTGAGACATATCATCTAAAAGATGTTGAAATCATGTAATTTCGTTCATGTTAACGATGTTGTGAATTCAGGCGCAAGTAGTATCAACATCAACAAGAAAACAATATATTTAAACCTCATATCAGAAACTCTTATCAGAAACCGTTCTGACAGATTTTACGGAATACCCACAATGAAAAGATGTGGACGGTTCCAAAATGTAAGTCTTAAGGTAGGGATAGCTCTGTACATGACGTCAAACAACTCAAGCTAAAATTGAATTGGATTTCATAAAGCCACTACTTGCAATTGTCACATAAAAGGAACACATTTTGTGGTTGGAATAATATAGAACGCGCTACTTCATTAATACTTTTTTTACGTTTACTTACTCTATGTAATTGTCGGCCATAAAACATTCATGTACTTTTTTTTATTGTCGAACATAACTTTTGGGAAACAAAACTCTTAGCTAATAGAGACTAGAGACTTCTTTTTTATAGTTTGTTTGGTTTTCAATACGGTTTGCGCTTTGCACGTCATGTGTGCAATTAAATCAGCATCACTTTACCAAAAGTGTTCTTTTAATTTGAACAGTGTATTCGATACAAACACGTGTATCCAAATTTAAATTTTGAAGTTTATATCGTTTATATAATTACAAACTACAAACAACATTATATACTGAACTTAAAAACTTACCTTTGACTAAAATGTATGTCGGAATCAGGTACACAACTGCAAGTACAAAAATGGCATAAACTGTTTGTAGAGTTACACTTTCTCCAAGCGAAACCTGTCAACCAGACAAATAAAAAATATATTCTCATTTTGTTAAGTAGAAAAGTAAGTATATAATAAAATCGTAAACCAGATGAACAACAGAACATGACAGTATTTAGGGTGAGTAAGCAGACACAAACATACAGTGGACAATGATATTTAAGTAAGTACCTAATAGTCCGAAAATACTCAAACACTTGGGGATAAAAGGGTTGATAAATTTATTTGACAATTTTTAGTAAAACACTTCGATAAGTCTTTACCTTTTTACATTTATAAAATCCAACATTGCTTTGATCATACTGGTTGATCATTGACCTTGGTAGCGTAATAAAGACTCCTAAAATCCATATGGATAGGATTTGCAAGAGGATTGTACGATTTGTGGCATGATCTAATGGATTTCTAGCAGCCTTGCTTCTATCCAAACTAATAGCCGTAATTGTATATGGCAAAACAGGAATGGAAAGTCCTTTCAACGCGGCATGAAATGAAATGAGAAATCCAGTTCATAAAATAAGGATAAAATTCAATAAAAAAATAAAAAGGTTTGAAAAGTACAAAAACAATATTCTTTTTTTTACTTTGTAAAACTCCCATCACAGCACATACTGCTGGGCTGTATTCCCATAAAAGTGTATTTACACCACTTCGAGCATTGTAAAAACAGAAAACAGTCATGAAGTACACAGACGAGACACACAAGTTGGCAATCAGGTAATTAGAAGGCCTGAAAAATAAAACCACACATCACAAAAACCGCGTATAAAAACTTTCTTTTGTAATTTTACTTTTTCAGCTAAATACTCTTACCGTCGAAACGTTTTCGATAAGCACACCAAGGTAAAAATAGCTATATTGCCGATCACACTTATAACTATGAACAAAAATATCACAGGATTAGATAACCAGGGATAGGGATATTCATTTTCTGAACTTGAGTACTCTGATGACAAGTTTGTTACATTGTAAACCTCCATTTTTAATATTTCCACACAATTGCTAAAGTGGAGAGACTTTCTAAAAGAAATACTGTATTATCATTAGCAAAAATGTATATGTTATAGTGATACAAAATATTATTACACTTGGAATGTGTAGTTGATGCTTAAAAATGCAGAAAGGAACATGCAAAAAATTCACTTCTGGAGTAGGAAAGCTCCTTTCTGTCCTCCTGAACGCAAGGGTGGAACTGAACTGGAGAAACTTATTCCTGGTCTCTAAATAACTGGCAAGCAAACGTATAGCAAATGCACAAAACGCACACGTAGTGTTTCCCTAAATCTGTAAACTTATTGCCCCTGTCTCTTTCTACAGCCAATGTGTATGGTTCTGCGCTATGGCATTGTAGGTCTATAGAGAAAGCTTTCACTCTAAAAAAAAAGAGACTGACTGATTCATCTGCAGTCTTCAATTTCACTATTCTGTACTTCATCACGTGAGACAGCATACTTTCAACAGCAATGAACAAAGGAGAAAGCACGGTTAACAAAATTCAAATAAGGCATGGCTAAAAGGTGCAAATAAGGTATACATATCAATTTTTTAATAGTATCAAAATCCCATTCATATTATATATGAATACCATTACCTTCAACTTATTGTTAAAAAAAGAAAAGGCATTTGCGTCCATTTGTTGAATAGAAAAGCAGGGAATATTATTTAATGAAGTGTATCGTACATATTAAGGAATTCTCCCAATTTTCCTGGTATGTTTCATTCATTTATAAGGAATAACGGAACTTGTGAATTGCCATGAAATAACCGTTTTTAATGATTGAAAACAATTCAGATAAATATGATATACGATGACGATCTTGTGTAGTGTGACTAAAAATACATGGATCATTGAAAAATGACAAATAAAACCGATGATTTAGTAATATTATAATGCATACAAAAGAATATCAAGTGACAAGTAGAAAGAGAGATGAAATGCATGAATCACAAACTATTTATTTTAATTTGTATGAATATGAAAAGTTTTTTTTAAATCAGTTCTAGTCAGAATTTATGTTTTATTATGCATGAAGCAATAAAAGCGGACGTATTTAATTTGAATTTTGATGCATGTAACTTCAAACTCCGGATACATGACGTGACAACTTGATTTACTCCGCATTTTATCGTTTTTTGTCACAATTCAAGTCTACGACTCAGGATTTAAACACAAAATGTAAGAAAATATTTATGTATAATGTACATTTGTGATGCCATAAAACAAAGAGCAACACGTTTCAAGTTTCTCTAATCTTGACAGTTTTCCTTTTGTTAATGAATCCGGAGACGGTTTGTTGTCTTTTGTTACACTTGTTTGGAAAGAAAGGAATGTTTTGTGGAAATGATATTTTATAGCATTTTTATACATTTACCATTTTTATAGCATGTATTTGTTTGGTCATGTGGTATTTTACATATAGTTTCAGAATAATTTTGTTTACTGCATATAATGTTCTATTCTATGTACATGTACAAAATAACCACACAAATTCAGTGTGCAAACCAACCGCTCTTCAGCAGGCAGCATAGTTAAAGGTTTTGTTATAAAAAACCAAAAGAAAATCACACAATCTATTTGCGTTTTGGTAAATGCTATATCAAGACAAAAGAGGAACTGAAATTAAATTTCTTCAAAAGATCTAGTCATGTCTCTCTTCAGTACGTTTTCATGAATAAACTACATGCATTTTATTTCCTGTAGCTTTTAGCAGCATTACAAATTAAAAATCGTAACTAAAAAATGATTCCATGCAAAACTACAATAACTTTTACTCAATGAAACATAACCACTGACCGGAAAAAATGCAGCAGTACTCAGCATTCAAGAGAAAAGTATAATGAAACTGTGCATAAAGAAGATCTTTGTAGACATAGTTGTGAAAACATGTCGCATACATGTATGCATTTCATATAAAGTGTGTAGGTAGACCTGAAGTAATGATCAAAATGACAGGAATTTACTTACTTCATCGTAAAGATTAACGCTTGTACTACTAAATAGGTACATATGTACGCTTTCATGATAAAATCAACAAGCTTCAAACATTGCAACACAAGATACATGGTTTTTAACGCTCCTCGTCGTCACGAAACATTATAGATACTTAAAACTATAATATGCAAACAAAAGTGCTAATAAAAGGGTAAAGCATATATTGCGGAAAAGTTTACGAGAAATACGATCACACATAATAAATAAAGTAAGTCCCACCGGAATTGGGAGCAACAAACCAGCGGGTGTACTCACTGTTTTTACATTATGTGCTTTAATGCTAGGGTGGCGGATTGCGATGAAATAGTATCGTTACCACAGGCATGTCATTGGAATCAGATCAAAGGAATAAAAATGCGTGCATCAGGCATATTAACTTACAGTTAGGCTCACGAGCTTACAGTACACATATACGCAAAAATAGCACGCCCGTCTCTCAGTAGGATTTGTGGACGGGAAGATCTAAA
>JAHZNC010000695.1:0-15824 GCA_027744095.1 Zhuqinia jingwanae | reverse complement strand
GGTATGATAACAATATGAGTACGCGGAACGGAATGCGACAATGCGAGTCCAGTTTTGCAAGAAGATAAATACATATTTTAATTCACTCTAATGTAATTTAACTTGATTTATCGTTGGTTGGAATTTTGATAATAATGCAATTTAGTTTTTACTTCGAAATTATGGTTACTTAAGTTTTACGAAGTAGGCAGTCATAAACATTCTCAAATAGTATTTACTTTACCCCCTCTGTTCATATTAATTTAGTGAGCCCAAAAACGACCAACAACAATAAATTAACAAATATTTATTAAATGGACATGACAAGAGTATAACTGACAATAATTCATTAAAACAATTGGAATTAGTAGTTTAATACATGGGAAATTGGAATTGATTATAAATGAAATTTCCACAATTAGCATTTCCACTATTTAATTGAAAACGTTGATATTGATTACTACGAACATGAACAAACAAAACATAAGCACAAATTTTTCAATATCGTTTCAAAAATCCAAGATGATAAGTTGATAATAATAGGTGATAATGTAACATGGAAAAATACATAATTGAAATGTAAGTAATATTCTTTGGTTAGATACTTGTTATATCACCGGTTTCATAATTCACTTTGTACAATCTTGCTCTCGGTATCCTCGCGAAGACAAAATCCTAAACACATATTTGTTCCTATTTTCCTTTAATCCCCATAGATAATCGGATCGTCATATTCACATCCGTTTAACTCCATGAAATGTTCTTTGGCTATGACCAGCTCCCGTGGCAGGTCATCGTCACAAATTTCATCTTGCTGCAAAAAGTTTTAATAAACAAGTAAACAAAATCAACCCCTGCTATTTTATTGAAAAAGTTAAAATTGCATTAAAAAATGAATAATGTACTCAAATGAACTTACCGAGTTATTGTATAATTTGGCCAACCAATACCCCAAAATGTAACCCAACTCGCACATGGTCGATTTGTCAACATTCTTTGTCACACCAGCTTGCATAATAGAAACCATTTTCGCCTGGAAAGCTTTCTGTGCACCAGGGGTCCTCTTCATTTTCAGAAAAAATTCTGAATCTGCACTACCCAAAATTGATAGATATATCCAGCCGTAGCTGTTGGCGTCGGCTGAGTTGTTGAATAAATTCACTGAATCCCTTGCCGGGACTAGAAAAGCGTAATTGACAAGTGCTTTGACAATAGCATAGCATTCCTCTTGTGGATTTTGCAGGTCAAAAAGTTTGTCATTGGGGCGAAAGGGAGCATTTCCGGGTGTGACGGCGGCTACAAGACGTTGCGTTATTTCCATAACGTTGATGACAGCTGTAAAGCAAATTATTGCAAAAACAAGTCAGATTTCATTTATGATTAATTATCACTATTTTTTCAAAGAATACTTTCATGCCTAAAATATCGGTGAATAATAATTATAAAACGACTTACGATGTTCTGTCATATAACGCTGCAACTGCAACTTCTCTGGAGTTTCCATTGTTGCTCGTAGTGATCTCCCTGTATCACGCAGACTTTTCCCGTTAATCCAATATTNCCATTGTTGCTCGTAGTGATCTCCCTGTATCACGCAGACTTTTCCCGTTAATCCAATATTTATATACCTATTACGAACGACAAAGGATAGAATAAGATTGTTCCTTTAGATTTCACTCTTTACGTATTTACCTTTCGATTAAGTTTTTATTAATCAATGACTTACCTTTAGGCTTAAATTCGTCGTGACTTTTAGTTGGCTGAATGCAGGGTAGAACTATTTTAGCATTAATATGTCCCAAAACTCAAACTGCACAAAAAAAGGTATTTCGGGTATTGCACGAAAGAAGGACCCTAAAAAATTTCTGACTGACTGAACAAAATAAAATCTGACTTGTTAGTTGGAAACTTTTCAGCAAAAGCAAGACAAAATATAATAATTTCCAGGTATTAGTGAAAACAAGTTTGATATTAAATCGCGTGTATTTATCAATTGCTCAATAAGATATGCTCGTCAGGCAATTATAAAGTCAACTTTCTCGCTTGACACCGAAAAAAGAAATGTTACGATATTACAAAACCTGCTTGCTATATTTATACTTAACAAAATTTCAGGTGTCAACGCCTCAAATTATTTCATTCGATTTTGAAAAAACAATTATTATCAAACAAAGAAAAATATTGAAAACTGTTATCTAATCTTCATGAAGATAAGAATATCCAAAAGAAAGAAATGAGACACACTGCTTTCTCCAAAGTATTAGTTACGTTGTTCATTATTACGATTAACATATAATAAATAGTGAAACGTTTCTCAATTTATTTATAAAATTGTTTATTCAGACTGCCCTGCTGCAATATTTTATTGCTTGTTTTTTGAATTAAAAGTAAAAACGTCAAATATAAATTTTACCGTGAACGTGAAGTCTTATCTTTCATAGGTGGTATTAATATGCGGGATAAAATGACAAAGGAAACAATAAGTTAAGAGGGTAATGTAAAGTATTCAATAATACCTAGAATAACTAGCATGTAGTAGTTATTAACTACTAGATAATTTTCGTATCAAAATAATCATATTGATAGAAATATTAAAATTAGCTGGCTTTCTTTACTCAATTTCCTAAATTGGATAAGACAATTATGTAAATGAGGTAAATTAAAATTAAAAGCATCATTCGAAATGATTCATTTCATTTTTTTATACACTCGAAAAAAATTGAAAATGTATGTTGAAATGTAGAAAAACGCATGCATGCGTTCATAAAAAAGCAAAAATGCAAACAAAGAATCATCAACATGCGTTTGAGTAGCTGCAGCGGCATTCATACTGGACGTATTCAGTGCTTTTGTAAGAAAGAGATTAAGATAAATGATTACATTTATTATGGATGTGTATTATCAAGTCATTTATAAACTTAAAATTCTGGAAATTTGATGCTAACAACTTTTGACACAAAATGATTTTTGGCATATAAACGGCTCCATCCCATCAGATGACTGTGTTGTGGTTGTGGTATTGGCATTGGTGATTGTGAAGTAAGCAAGGTGGACTTTGAGCTTCTGTCTTGAGCTGATGTAATAATCTTTTTCCTGGTTTGTTAATTGAGTACATGTTGTTGTTGGTGCCCGTTTGGGTGAATGAGGGTGTATTTTAAATTTGATTGTATTTTAAGTTTTGGAAATGTAGTAAATAGTAGTTTGTTTGTACAGTTTTTAATTAGCTTTAAAAATGAGTCCATATCACTCTTTCCTAATTTTACGGCTGCTCAACCGGCAAAGCACCAGAGGATTCCCTAAATCAACATCATTTTCCTCCTCCTCATCTCTTCAGCACCACCACTGGAAAGTTAGAAGATGGTACTCCTCTCATTCATTTCCTCCACAACCAGTAAATTATCCATATCAGGTGAGCTTGGGAAAAATAAAAAAAGTGGTGGAAAAACCACCAGGAAATGTGAAACTTGTTCCAAAGTTTGTAAATCCTCATGAGCGCTACTTGACTTCCACGGATATTCGCCACTTGGAATGGATGATGAAAAAGGAGTTGATGAAACAAGACATGTTCCTCATTGGACCTCCGGGAGGATACAAACGTCGTCTTGTGAAACTTTACGGGTATATAATGTCCAGAGAAATGGAAATGGTGCAAATTTCTAGGGATACTACAGAAGCGGATATTAAACAGAGGAGAGAAATTAGTGATAAATCTGTGATTTATCATGATCAGGTAATAACGCTAAACTGTTAAAGATCTATTTGTATATAAGGTAGCTTAAAAGTTTTCATTATTAAATGATTATTTAAAACATTTATTTATTTATTTTGTAGGCATCCGTTCGGTGCGCACTGAAAGGTCACGTGCTTGTACTCGACGGGATCGAGAAAGCTGAACGAAATGTGCTGCCGTTGCTAAACAACCTGCTGGAAAATAGAGAAATGAATTTGGACGATGGACGAAACCTCATTCCACATACTAGATACGACGCCCTCCTTAAGGAACACGGCATTGAAGATATCCAGCGCTGGAAGCTGGAACGTGTTCATGAGGATTTTCGGTAGCATAACTTGATCTTAATATTCTGACAATGCAAAAGCATTTTGGTATCAATAACTATCAATGATAAAACTTTCATTAAAGAGGATTTATAACAATTAAAATTTGTTTTTTTTTGTTTTTACTAGTGTAATTGCACTTGGGCTTCCTGTACCTGCGTTCAAAGGACATAATTTAGATCCCCCTTTCCGCTCCCGTTTTCAAGCCAGAAATGTGGGTGGTGGAATCACAAGAGATGAAATAATGTCAGTTTTGCTAACAAATTTGGAAGATGGTGCTAGTGCTTCCATTGAGGACGGGATTAAGAGAATGGTTGACCTCAGCTACGGAATTAATTTATTACGAGATGACGAATTCAAAGATAGAAAAGTTGGAGAGTCGTTCATGAATGACCAGGAAGTGCCTTGGTTTGTAGTAGACAATTTGTTCGATGGAACTCGTCTGTACAAGGAGCTAGTCAATAACAACCAAGGCAATAAATTATTTTCACTTTTATCCCCATCCTCCTCTTCTTCACTTTTGCTTCCATCCATCTTTTCAATGATGTATCCATTCACCAACAACAAACAAGTTCAAAGCTTAGTTAGTCAGAATTTGGGGGATCCAGAAACTTCACTTTCCATGAAGATAAAGTCTTCCATCAGTTCTCTAAACCCTGCACCGTTACCATCCCATCTCAACACCCTTGCCAATTTGCATTCCTTCACTAAAATGAATAACTGTCAACGAGCAGCTTTGCTGTACGGTCGTAGTGGTTCTGGAAAATCCACTATTGCGAGTTATCTAGAATCCATTTTGGAGCGAAAGGCTACTGTGATTCAAGTTTACAAAGACATGAGCACTCGTGAATTATTCCAAACGAGAACCACCGATTCCCAGGGAAATACACTGTGGCAAGACAACGCCCTTACAAAGTGTGCTCGTAATGGGGAGACCTGTATATTGGAATCTGTAGAAAGTCTTCACTCTTCAGTGTACAGTGTTTTGGGGAAACTTGTCCAAGATGGGGAAGTAATCCTCCCCGATGGGGAGTCTACATTGGTGGCCCATCCAGACTTTAGATTGGTGGCGATTGGCGACAGTGGAGAGTTGGAGCTGAATGAGGACATTTCCTCCGTATTTCTTGTGTTTCCGGTAAAAATGGATGAACAAGATGAGTTGAAGGTAGCTGGGAAAGAAGGCGCAGAGGTGCTTCAGGTTACAAAAGAGTTAAGAAAAAGAGGAGAAGCAGGAGACAAAGCCTGTAAAAGTCTAGCAAGGGCGCTAAGCGTTGGTCAAGTGAAAAGAATTGGAGGACGACTAGCTAGGGGCAAAGGGCAATCCACGGATTTGTTCCATCAAGTGAATAATGCGACGTTGGGAATGTTCCTGCCAATGATGGAAAGAGATCTTCTTGTGGATATACTAAAATCATGTGGAATCACACAGCAAAAGGGGAAAACTCATAGTGGGGAAGGGAACAAAACGAAAATTGAGGTGCTAGGTGACACAGTAAAAATTGGAAGTGTGATGGCACCCCTCTCGCCAGACACAGAATTCAAAGGAAAAGTCCCCAAAGGTGGTACATTTTTCGACATTGATCAACATTTAGAGGTATTGCAAGATTTGGCAGATGATTTTGTGAATGGGGGGGATCATTTGCTGGTGATTTTGATAGTGAAATTCAACTGCTGCGTAGCTATGGACCAGACGTTCCCATGGAACATATCACTAAAATCGCCAAAATATTTGCCGAGTTGAGAGGAATGAGTGATGAAGGCGTACTTGCTTACCCATACAGTACCAGGGAAGCCGTTCACGTTGTTAGACATCTTCAAGCATATCCTGGAGATTGGAATGGTGCGTTCTCGAATGTTTTTGATTTTGACCGGTGGAGTGAAGATGTTTGGAAAGTTGTTGAGAAGGCGGTGGAAGGGCATCTGGGCATTATGGGAGTGCTAAAAAGAAAAAAGGAAGATGGGGAGGGACCAATACTCAGGATTCATGAAGTTAGCAAAAAAGACGGAGATGGGGGAGAAGGTGGAGAGTCACCAAGAACTGACTTTTCACATTTTAATGACCCCAAAGAAGGAAAGTTTGATCCGACTGGAAATCCTCATGTGGGTGGTAAGAAACTAAAAAAAAAGAGAAAATAACGGAGTAACGGTTTTTTTTCTTTAACCAGAGTATCAACCGCTTATTTTGATTTCAGATAAAAATAAGGATTATTTTAAATCTATTTTTCAGGTAATACATGGGCGGGTGGCTCAGGGGGAATGAGCACAGCTGGACTCGGTGGCGTGGGAGGTCCTTACAGACTTACTGATGGTAATCCAGTTTTCCAAGTGAGCCCTGAAGTAAAGCAATCTGTTCCACCGGAAGTACTTCAAAAAGCAAGGGAACTGAGAAAACAGCTATACGAAGAGAAACTGAAGGAACTGCAAATGTCCAAACACGACGGCTCAATTTACAATGACTTTCTAAATCCCATTCGACCTCAAATTCAGACACTGCGGAATGTTCTGGACTCTGTACAAAGCAAATCAAAAGAGAGGAAATGGGCGAGACATCAAACTACAGGAGACCTTGACGATCAAAAGTTGATTGAGGGTCTGATTGGTGACAAAAACGTGTACAGGCAAAGACAAGAGATGGATCCGGACATGGGGGATCCATTAGAAAAACCAAAATTGTTAAGATTACTAATTGACTGCTCTGGAAGCATGTATCGGTTTAATGGTATGGATGGGAGGCTGGATAGAATGCTGAGTTGTATGTTGATGGTGATGGAAGCATTTGCGGGATATGAGCACATGTTCAAGTTTGAAGTTAACGGGCATTCAGGTGACGAGTATGACTGGCAGTTGGTGGGGAAGGATGATAAACTAAAGGACGAGAAGGGGAGAATGGAAGTGATGAAAAGGGCTTTTCTCCATTCCCAGTTTTGTTACAGTGGCGATAACACTTTAGAAGCTACCGCTTGGTCACTGAAGGAACTTCAAAAAATGAAAGATGAGCATGACGAAGTTTTCCTGATTGTACTGAGTGTAAGCTGAAGAAATATATAATTTATAATAATTAAAATAATAACTAACTATCTATAATAAATTAAAACGTGACCAAAACATCGTTTGAAAATATTGAAACATAAATTAAATGCTAACTTGTGAATTTTTTTTAAAATTTAGGATGCCAATCTTGAACGGTACGGCATTAGCGCCAGTGAATTTGGGAGGGTGCTTAATTCCCAAGGAGCTGATGATGGAGTGCAAGCCTATTGTGTTTTTATTGGAAGCATAGGAAATCAAGCGATTCAACTCCAAGAGAGTCTCCCAGTCGGAAAAGGATTTGTCTGTATGGATGTTACTCAACTACCAAAGATATTTCAGCGAGTGTTTACAGAAGGAATTTTAAGATGATTATAACTTGTAATGTGAATTGTTCAGCTTTAAATGAATTTATTTTAACTAAAAAACAAAACAAAAAATACATAAAAATCGGACTAAAATGAATGTAAAAAATAAATCATCATAAACTCTGCATAAACGAAAAAATTATTTATCGGTCTGCATAGGTTGTAGGTAAATCCAGAGATAACAAAAAAAAATTATTATGGGGCATTGTGGAACTGTACAAAATGATCTCAATCTCAAAATGATTGCATGCTATTCAGTACCACATTTAACATTAAATTAAAAATATAAAGCTTGCCTTATGACCTATTATTATCTTCTTACAATTTTTTTTAAAAACAAAGATTTGGTGATACTTTTAGGACTGACAATAAGCAGACAGCATTTTACTTTGATGTGATGTTGTGTAAAATGTAAGTAAATCTACACACTGTACAAAATACATTCAAGCATATTAGTTATGCATGTATTTCTTTATAGCATAGCCTTGCATTTACTTTTATTACGCATGCATTATTAACATAGTGCAAGATCTCCAGTTCTTAAAACTAAGATTGCCCATGTCCACCCTATTCATGATGAAAGGGATATTCTATTCATAGGAAGTCTTTAAATACGACATGGATGAGAATATTGTAAATGCATGCATGCATCTTGTTAAACCAGCTCAACCATCTGAGATTTGTTTGCTTTGAAACTTTCATTCACATTTATGTCCATGCTATATTTCATTTGCAAGCAATAAAAAATATAAATTTGTATATTTTAAAATATTTTTTGTAAACTATATTCCTTATAACCAAGTTAAAGCTTGAAAATGACAAAATTTTCAGTAATTGATTGAATTGGGAATTGAATTTTTGGGTAGTATTATTTTTATTGTTAATAAAATATTGTAAATGAGCTACTATAGTACTATATAGGCGATGTAATAGTTCGTATTGACGGTGACTGTTTAATTTACTACACAAGGAATTTATTGACTTGTGCAAAAACATTGCCAAGAATAAAAGTGACTTTCATGAGTAGCTTTGATTCACAATTGGAAATTAGTGAGGATTTTGTGGGTCGGTGCTAGTGCCATTGTATAATCTTCGCATAATATTGACTATCTCTGTTAATTACACTTGGTCAAAATGCAGGAAATAAAATTGCCACAGACCCTAAGTGAATTGAAGCATTGCTTCCAAGTAAACTCTGATTATGATGTGGTCAATCTCGTAAGAAATCCTGCTAAACTGTCTCCATCACAGGAAAAAATATGGAAATATTGTGGGCCGGCATTGTTAGCAGGCCGATCCATGGATTCGACAATAATTGCCTTGCCTGGAGAATCAGGTGCTGGGAAGACTACAACATTAAACTCTCTTTTTTGTGATGATGAACTCTGCAAAACGAGTGACTCGGAGTCTGAAACAAATAAAATTGTATTCGTGCGAAAGTTGCTGCACGTTACAGAGGAAGATCCCGCTGTACTAACTGAGCTAAACTTTGTGGATATGCCCGGATTTTTTGACACAAATGACGACAATGAAAAGAAAAATCGGGACAAGATATGCAAGTTCAAGTTGGCGGAAAGGACGGACATCCCCTTGCCCTTTCGTAAATGTTACAGTATTCGTACTCAAGTTTATCCCAACTTGGTGTTGCTAGTGGTTAATGCATTTGACAATAGAATGGGTGGTAAAGACTCCCAATTAATGAAGGCACTTAGGTCACTTAAGGAAGATGGTAAAATTGTTGACACAAAAAATAGCAATTTAATAGTGGTACTTACTCATGTCATGAGCTTGGCGCGGGCAGATGATGCAATCTTACAAATATTGAAGAAGAGAATGACAATAATTACCCAAGCCGTTAAAAAGGTCTTTGACATAGACGATGTGGACATTGTTCCAATTGAAAATAAACCTGTTGAATACCAGTTGCCTAAGGAAGGCGACTACTACAAGCTTCCAAATGGACAACTGTCGCATTACAACCTTTTCCAGGCAATGATTAATCGGCTAAACACGAGTGGTGACCTTTTGGCCAAATTGTGCCTGGCATGGTATTCTAATACCCACTGTGAAGATAGAAAAAAGAAGGCTGAAATTGTTGATATTGATAACCTCATTTCTATACAACCACCTGATGAAGTTGGCTTTGAGCTTGTGGAGTATGTGGAGTCATTCGGGGACGACATAATATCAGATGATGTGTCGGACATGTCTTCCATGTCCACGTCCATGTCATCTCTTGATTTGCGTGCTTATGGAAAAATGTGTCAATTTCAAAGTTTGGGGTACGGATTCTGTCCAGTAACTGAGCAAGTTAAACCATTTTCCCCTTTGCAGCTTAGTGATAAAGTTGATGTGGAAGTTGAGAAGTCAAAATTTATAATACCTAAGGGAATAGAAGTGTATTCGGACAGGAAGCGTAACTTTCATTTTCGTAGTTTTTTCAAAAAGGAAGATTATGAGAGTCACATGCGTGATTCATATGGACTAGAAGTAGGAATTAAACTGGTGGTGAAAGGGAGCTCGGATTGGAAATGGGTAGACGATGGTGGTAGCTCACAACAACAATTTCGGATATCTACTGCCCAAGAAATACGTGTAGCTACGCTGAAATTACCGGACCCTTGTGGTCACCCACGGCAAGCAAGATTCCAGCGAGCACTAGAGTCTTTGCCTGACGAGTATAATGAGGAAGATGGGCCTAAATATCGCTCATTCTTTTCTAAATGGGGTTCACATTTGGTTATTGAGCAAGGTATTGGTGGCAACATGCAGCTTAATTGTACAATTAATGAGCAATCAGTTACACGTGATAAATTTAATGAAATTAAAATAAAAGTTTCGGCAATCATGGCAGACATTTTCACGACAGTGGGTTCACAGAACACGCTTAGCAAGAACGTAAAAGCACTTCGCAAAGTTGGACTTCATAATGAAACATTAGATATAAGTGGAGGCGATCCTCCAAACCTTTTCACCTTGGAAGCTCTCACTGCAGAAAATTTGATAGTGTGGTCGGAATCAGTAGCGTCAAACCCATCTGAGATTTGCCGTACTATAAAGTTGGAACCATATTACAATTTAATAGAAGGGAAAAAATCCGATGCCCTTCGGAAAGCAACGGAAGATTATCTCAAGAACAGCCAAGAAAAGAAGGAGGAGGAAGAGTTTAGGAGAAATAAAATCGCGAAAGATCTTCTGGATGATGTTATCGATACTCCGCCTGGGAGAAGCTGCTTCCCGAAAGGAACTATGTGTACTCTTGTCGGGGAAAAAAGCTGTATACCTATTGAAAATCTGGATAATCATTCTGCCCTACTCACTGTTGCTTTAAAAGGCAACTCAAACACAATGAAACATGGGAATATTTGTAAAACAAAATTTTGCACATTTTTGGATGCAAAGCAGGATGTAAAAATGGACTTTATTGCTCTGAACTTTACAAACCACAAGAAACTGCTCGTGTCTGAAGGTCACATGATTTTCCAATATCTCCCCGAAAAGGATGTCATCATTGGTAAGCAAGCCAAATATTTTCAAGTTGGTGACAGAGTGGTATACACTACCAGTCCAGCAACAAACGACAGTCCAGTGGAGTATCCAGTGATTGCCAGTGTTGGAATTGAAAAACACTTGGGGGCTTACAGCCCGTTGACAATGTCTGGAACATTTCTTGCAGATGGGTTTCTCGTGTCATCTTACGCGAATGTAAATTCTTTTAAAGTGGCCCAATATGCAATGGCGCCTCTGAAGCTATGGTGCTCTGCTATGCCATTTAAAATGTTAAAAAGCCACAAAAAACCAAGTAATGAGAACGGGATCCATGTCTACGCTAAATTTCTGGCTTCACTGAGGAAGAATTTTACTGGCTACAATAAAAAATAGTTTCATGGTATTTTATCAAAATTAAAATTAGCTTAAAATAGCTTATTTGTTTGTGCTCTCTGGTAAAATGAGACAGGAATTAATATTAAAGCTTTTTCATTTTATATGTGTGTAAAGTATACTTTGGAACATACAAGACCTGGTAACTGTGATGTTATAGAAGTACTCATTTAAACAATTACTACCTACAACCTATGCAGAAAAATGTGAACCTACTTACTTTATATTAACAAAATAAATAAATTTATAGACGCGTTTATTCATTATCTATGAAAATGATTCATTTATTATTGCTCATTTGTTCATGTTATTAACATGTCAACTGGAACTGTGCAACAATAAACCACTCTTTTGACATTTCATTAAACTTACTACTGAACATTCACATATCATACGTACATTTTTTATTAAGCTTTGCAGCTTTTTTTGATCGTGTCATTGTATCCGATGTTGCTCTTGAATGCATTATCAACTTGTTAATCACGTTGGAACAAAACAACTTGTGTTTTTGTGAGCTCAAATGGATCTAATAATATTTAGCAAGTGATAGAAGCATAAAAGTATGTAAAATTGTAATTGTATACTAATTCTAGCAAATCATTTTTTCCATAAAAATATGCATTTTCTTCCCACTATACTATCAATACGGTAAATTACTGTATGCTACACACATATCCTTTGTTATTTATGTAGAGGTGTATTTTAAAGACGAAAGATAGTATCTGGTATCCATATTTTATTCTGTTACACAAACAAGAAAAATTACCCACTTTTTATTATACATTTGAATGTATCCAACAATCATTATGAATTTAAAAAGTTAGATTACGACCCGGGGCCCACCCTCGACAAAAATTACCTGTTGACGTGGCCCATTTGGTGGATTTGAGATATAGGAAAAGAAAGATAAAAGAGGTCCCCATAATAAGCACAATTGATGTGGGGGTGGTTTAGAGAAACAGCCAGTGCACCACTACTACTTGTAGCTGCTAAATGTCGATAATGTAGGTCATTATGATTTTTGTCTTTGACTTGAGTTAAAAATCTCGGGATTTTTCATGTCATGTTTCGGCTATTATAAATCACATAAGTACGTAATATTGAATATGTTATCGTGAAAATACGAAATGTAAAATTATCCACATTGTTCAAAAATTAATTACAAATTACCAGACAACGTTTAGCTGTCAATTCACCTTGACTTTTGCCATATGCACTATGCAGTACCCTTTGATTAACATGTTATGGCAAGAGTATAAACTATTACATCCAATCATTCATATGTTATCGCACCAAGTAATGTCATGACTTTTATAATCAAAAAAATAGGAAATTGTATTACGTTACATGTCAAATAAAATATTAAAGATACAAACCAGGTTCTGTCATTTTTGTGAGGTATTTTCAAGCAGTAAACTATACCCAACTGTTCATTTTATTTGATAACGTAGGTAAAAATCTCTGGGACTACAATTTCTCCAAACTTTTGAACAAACATACAATATTACCATTGATAGTTCGCTTCATTCAATTGCCGGTCACATGTGGTGACTCACCACTTTTCTTGCATCGGGCTGAAAGATATCACAATGGCAAACCACTTGTATGAGCGGGGTCTCCTTCAGTTAGAAAATGTGTTAAGTTCTTCGGAAATTGTAAATGCAAAATTATCCAATAAATTACAGTTGAGCGCACTCATCTTTTACTTTAAAAGCTTCCCCTTTCTCCCTTCTCTGCCATTTTCTTGGAATGCAAAACAAGGAAGACTTGTCAAGTCGTGTGATAACTTCAAAATGGTATTCTTTTTGGTTTGGTTATTTGTATTCGACGCAATATTTGGGGTCTTGTTGTCCACATATCTCCTTTGGATAGAATTTAGACATAACCCTAATGACACCGATGACAAAATGGGAATGAAAAGGTCTTTATTCCTCATTCTGTACGTGGTAGTCACGTTCGCCTCCATTGGATACGCCTTGCTTACACTGACCTTACCAGCAAACGACATTTGCTACGATTATCAATATGTTGGAAAATTGACAAATCACTTTGAAAAAGGTAAGAATCAGCAAATACAAAACACATTGGTGCATATTACTTGTTCTGACTAACAAATGTTACCTTGCTTGTCTATAATAATCCAGTTCATGACAGTATCCATCCAAGAAAAGTCAAGACACGAAAAATCAACACAATGGGTTTGCTCACTTGTTTGCAAACACTTGGCTATGTAGAGACAGGGTACTTGTTACCCCTCATAATTCTTTATTACAAAATGGATCCTATTTGGGATATGTTCGAGAACATTTTCCCATCTTGCGTCACAAAAGAGGGACGTGTTTCAAAGGATCATGTCTGCCAGTTTTTATTTCATGGAATAAGACCTATGATCGCCTATGCTTGGATGCTGGATACTGTCCGACTCATGTGTGGAGCACTCCTGCTCATCTGGATATTCTTTGATTTGTTTAACCGTTGCGTGGACCAACTTGACAGGATCCCACCGACACTTGGCACACGCTTGTATTGGACATTCTGGAAAATCACTGCAGGTATAAGGTATTGGGCTAGCTATGGATTTGCTATTGGGATATACGGGGGTATTTGGGCAATAGCTTTAATGCTTTTTGGAACCATAACTGTTCTCCCAAACGCAAAACCTCTGACAATTGTGTACTTCACTTTCCCTATTTCCGCATTTGTAGGTATATGTGCATTTTTATGCTTACCTTATGGGCTGAAATTTCCAAAAACTTCTCAAAATTTAATTGAAAAGTGGAAGTATGACGTGGGATTGAATGGGAAGAATTTTAATGGAAAAGTGATGAGGAAAGAGCTGAAGGCAATGCAAAGAGTAGTGGCGAAAGTTGGGTCTTTCCATTATCTTGATACGAATATTGTTACTGAGGTCATCACTTCCGTGATTGATCAGACTGTCAATCTGGTTGTATCATTTCCCGTACTTTAAAGTTGGTGCAATAAAAATATTGGAGTCACAATGTAGGTGAGCATTTGAAACCAAGTAGGTATAAATCCATAGTCCATTATAATTGTTACATTTATGGTATCGATTTTGACTTTATCATATCAATATTCATATCATAATGCCTTACTTATTATTTTCCTTTGTGTAAACAGTTAATTAAATCAATAATTATGTATTTACGTATACAAAAATAATACAAGAGGGGCAAACTGCTTGCTTGGGATCGATACTGGTGAAAATAAATAAAAACAATGATATTATAGTTAAATAGCATTCAAATCAATTCAAAAGTATGTTTTATTTGGCATTTTACCTAAGAAAAAAAGTTACTAGTGGGCGACACGACATTAGTTGACGACTTTTAACAGTTATTGTTTCCTCATTTTTCATGGGCACGTTCTCGTCGCTTTATTTGTTGTAAGTTGAAAATAAAAGACAAAAAGAGACTGCATATTACTATCAAATAACAAAACAAACTTATATTACTAGTAGTTTAATTGAGTGCAGATTTTGTTTATTTATTACAAAAAATTAATTAAAATAATAATAATCTCGGTATTTTACTCGGATCAAACTGGCTAAATGAAACACACGGAGACATGGGATGAGCATACTTTCAGCTTTGTGCCTGTAATAAAGGGAAAAAGTGATGTGATGCTTTCGTCTCCAGTGATGTTTTATCTTATGTAGAGCTTGTATGCAAGTATTAAATTTTTTTTATTGATGAGTCTATTTGAAAAATATTAAATTTTTGGCAATCAAGCGTTCGTCAAGCATGATGATGATGAAAGCGTTAATGTAACTTGCCACATTTGATATATACATATATGCAAGTGCTCTAATTGCTGCTGCGCTGGGAGGCCAAATAATTTTTCCCACCCGCCTGTAATTTCATCGTGAAAAATGCATTGTATTTCACTCAGTATATGATCAAATTTTCATGTTTACTGCATTACCTGAAAATCTTCAGTATCTATGAGCAACTGCAACTTACCAACGACAGTAAAGAAAAAAGGGGAGTACTAGAAAAACAAGGTTTCCTACACTCAATAAATTACGCCACCTGCAAAAGTTTTTATCTGTTTAATTGCTTCATTCTCAGTTTGCTAACACCCGGTTTTTTTGTCAGTTATTATGACTGACTGAGAAGTGCAAACAAAATTGTTCAAAAGGGAACCCCCCACGTAAAAAAACGTCATTTTATCATGTGTAAAATTAATTTGCAATAATTTTTTTAGCATTTAAAACTGAATTCGGTTTAAAGAGTACAGACAAAATGGACTGGATGGAGAAAATGGTCATATCTTTTTTTCGTAACAAAGCAACAAACATCCGTAATGCTGTTGAAGAACTTCGTAATCAAGTCGAAACCCTTAGTGTGAATACAGGTGACTTACGTAGTCAAATGACGCACTACTTTAATAACCTAGCCCATTATCGTCTTATTGAAGGTGATCAGGATCAGGATGCAGAATATATGTTCCAACTTGACAAATATATTTTGGAATTAGAAAAACGAATCCTCA
>JAHZNC010000694.1:0-37435 GCA_027744095.1 Zhuqinia jingwanae | reverse complement strand
GCTTATAAAGAACAAACTTATCTTAAAAAGAATGATAAGCCCTTTGGCGTTTGGCATGCTTTTCTTGCAAACTTGTTATATGTTATAAGAATATTATAATAAAGCTCTTATAAAATATACCATATATGTAGAAATATATATAGGCACATGTATGCTCCCTGTTGGGTATACTCATCATCATCATAATTGTGCTCTCAACTCAGACCATAATAAGGACGTTTTTTCCCACACCACATCGCACACACTCACTTGCTCAACTTGTCTTATTATTGCTATCTGTCTAAAACATTGGCCCATTTTCTATTTTCACCAGCACCATACTGCCACATATAAATCCTACAGCGCACTATCTTTCTTGACTTGACTTTTTTTTACCATAGTGTACGCATACATATATATAGAATAGCACACCATCCTTCTACATTGCAATCTCTTGCAATCAACATTTTCAGAACAGACCACTTTCACTCTCCCACTTTTTTCTCTTCTTCTTCTTCTTCAACTTTCTTCTTCTTCACACCCAAGAGGGAAAAAGGCATTTTGCATTCTTCTTTTTTCTTTATTTTTCTTTCCTTTTATTTTCCGGTAGCAAAAGCAACCATTTATTTATTTTCAGCTTTTCTACATTATGTTTTCTCCATTTCTCCATTCCCCATATTCCTTCCATTAACGTTCCCTACAAACACCACACACCGGCATCATCATATCGTGTGGCATCATCAACACAACAACAGCAGACTTCCCCGCTATCCTTTTTTCTTTTTTGTCGTTTTTTATGTACGTGTATGCAAAAAAAATTTACCCATTTATATTGAGGCAATAAGACTCACACGACGTCATCATAATGTGATGGTGCCATTTCCCGTTTCCTTCAAAAATGGAAATGTGAAAATATTTTCTTGTCTCTGCAAAAGAAAGAAAGAAAAAAAGAATACTAGTTCTCGTATTTTACTAACCCACTGCCACTACCACCACATAGGTATGCATACAAAAAAGTAAAGATTTGCAGCTCTGATATGATATCATAGCGAAATTGAGAAAGGACCTTTATTGCACTATTCAAACAATATATCAAGCTATGTATTACGGAACAATATAGCACATAGGAATAAAAAAACGGCATGGTTGTCTATAATACAACACATATAAAATATTTATGTATGTATATAACCTATGATACATATAAAATAAGCCTTCCTACTATCCATTGTTTATGTGTGCAACAATACGGTTGTATACATACCTATATGAGTTTGGCTGGGTGCCTTTTCTACTTTACTACTTTCTACACAATATTATTTTGTCTGTGTGTGAAAGAAAAAGGGATTTTCTTTCTTCATGGCCCTTTTTATAATCCCATTCATAAAGACAGATGTTATGTGCACGCATATTTTAGCAGGGAATATAATGGATATTGCCCTGGCTGTAAATTTGATATATACACACGCAATTTTGTGTGTTGTACAAAAAAAGGAATAAGGGGAAGTCTGTAGTGTAGAGATAAAAAAGATAACTTGGAAAAGATGAGATTGTGATGATATTATATGATGGTGTTTATGATATGGATATGGCGCACTGTATGTTTTTCAAGTTTTTCATATTTATTTTATGAAAATAAGGAGATGGAATGAAAAAAAGAAGAGAAAGTAGTATATGATGATGATAATAATTATAAAATGAGAATTATGATAAAATATGTTATTATTATGGCTATTATTATGCTGGGAGCGTATGCTGTGTGAATGGACATTTTTCATGTCTTTTTTATAATGCAAGAAATATATATACAACATTTATTTTATCTGAGCATTTCACTCACTAGTTCTCCTTTTTCTTGTGTTTTTATTGTTATGCAGACAAAGTTGATGGAGATTTGAAGGCGTTACTTTCCCTGGAAAAGAGAAGGAATCAGGCCGTTTCTGACGGCACGACGAATAGTTCCCTGGGGTATGGTGCTGGCAGTGGAGTTTCTTCTTCAAGAAAGGGCACGTCTACGGATATCAGCGGCAGTCAGGGTAGCACCAGTACAAACGCTCCTTCCTCGGCTTCTTCAAGTACCCAAAATCAGGAGGAACATGCACCTCATCATCATCTCAAATGGAAGTTTACTTACCATCGTGTACGGGATTTGAATGCAGCTGGACAGCCGACAAGTAGAGGAATTGCGGCAGTTGTCTCCCTTGACACTTCTTCAGAGAGTGGTGGAAATGAAACTACAACTGAAACGGGGAAGGGTAACAGTAGTGGTAGTGGTACCACTTTAGAATCTTCCACCACCGGAGGTGGTAGAGAAATGACGGTAGCACCATCATCATCTTCCGCGAGTTCGCCTCATTTCAATGACCCCATTCAACAAACACTCATGGTAGCAAGGGGCGGGAGCACTAGTACAACCAGTGGTGGCAGAAGTAGTAGTAATAGTAATAATAATAATATTATTAGCAATAGTTTCGGCAGATTTGGGAACAAAGGGAAACACGTCGATTTGGCAAGTGATAAAAGTAGTGGTGGTAGTAGCAGTTCTAGTGATAACAGTAATAGAAAAAGTAGTGGTGGTAGCAGTAGTGATGATAATAGTAAGATGCCTGAAATGAGTGCCCTTGTGCTACCACTGCAGCCAAAGGAAAGTGTAGTCGTAAGCCAAGGGAACGAGCCCAGCTCCCATAAAATCCAATGGGGCCCGACACAACATGAAGAGGGAGGTAGTCATGGAGGCGACATTGGTGGTTCCAGCAGTAGAAAAGCAGGACAACGACAGAGAGATGAAGGGTTCTTGTCATCGTCATCTGAAGAGGATGACAAAGAGCTCATGATGGCTGCACCAGCCGCTCTACACCAACAACATCAACACATGGAAGGGGAAGAAGGACAGGGAAATCATCATGATGACAATGATGGTGATCACCATCACCATCACCCTGCCAGACACCATCATCATCGTGGTGACCATTACTTTCACAAAAATTATTATCATCATCATCCCCACCACCAGCATCAACATAAAGCAGGAGCAGCAGCAAACAAACATCATTTCCCACACCAGCAGCTACTGGGTTCCAATAAAAATGTCAATGTCCACCACCGGGAAGAGGCGGAGAACAAGTTTCCTATGCCAGCAACGCTGGGAATAGTGGGTGGTGACGACGAGCTATTTGCCCCTTTAAGCGGCCACCATCCACATCATAATAATCATCAACAACTGAAAGAGCAAAAACATAATCATCATCAGCATCTTCTTCAAAGTAATCACCAAAAAGATGAGCACCATCATCGCGGTGGTGGCAATAATCATCACAATGAGCAGCAGCATTCTCGTCGGGAGTATAATGGTAATAGTAATAGCAATAATAATGGCATTAGTTGGAAAAGATTCCAGATGGATAATCCAGCCAAGGACATAAACGAGTAAAAATTATTGTCGAAAAAAAAACTAGAACGGGGAAAAGAGAAAAAAAAGAATGTGTGTAATCACAACAAATAACCATAATCGTTTTTATATTATATATTGGTATATAAAGATAAAAGCAAAAGAATTGTGAAATAAAAAGAAGAAGAAACGATTTTAGTTGAGGTGACGAGTTTGTGGAAATTGAGATGATGATGGCCAGACCTGCAGATCAGATCCATTTGATTTTGGAGATTTATAATATATTATGTCATTGTCACTTTCACCGGGAGAAGGTCTTTGCATATCACACAAAAAAAGTAATATTTGGTGACTATGTTACTTAATCAATGTATTTTTTAATACAGCAATATATTATAATTAGGCTTTAAAATGTAATACACAGCTAATTAATGAGTTTTTCTTGCGATTATTACTTTTAACTTTTGACCCTGTTCGCAAGCACCATACTTTACATTTACACCTTTACACCGGTTGGATTGGACCTAACATTGCACTTTTTTTGGACACGGAATGTTTTATGAATTTTTTTAGAAGACTTTTTCTTTAAAAAAAATTTCAAACAACTTCCTGTGTCCCACAAATTATGCCCACTGTTAGACTCAATCCAATCAATTATATCTTATATGTCATTTTTAAAAAAATTTTCCAGCTATAAAAACAATTTTGTCCGTTTAGTTTGACAAATTTCTGCTCTGTTATTATTATGAGTAAATTCCCATGAATATAAATAATACCTGAAATAGACATGTAGTTATTTACAAATATACTTACATTATTGCACTCTAATTTGAAAAGAACTTTAATTTATTTCTGGTAGCATAAAAATATCCAGCAAAAACATACGAGATGTAAACCTAATATTAATAGCAAAGTATTAATAGCTCGTAGAAAACTAAAGTTGGGTAATTATTTAAAAAAAGAAATGTATCACAAATTGTCATTCAACCTGTAATATGTATATATGTAGATGTAGGTATATGTGTAATACAAAACAGTAGCAGGTTTTATGAATGTGTGTATACTTATCTTACACGTAGCGAATTAGAAAATGAATGATTGAGAATTTCAGGAACCTTTTGAGCAACACGTCTATTTTATGCATTTTAAAGAAATGAAATGGAAATTGTAAATAAATATATACGTACTTAATTATTTTAGAAAATCTTTTTAAATGCAATTCTCCTGTAAAAGTTACTACCTACAAATTGTGTATCATTAAATTGGAAATTAAATGTCCATATATAACGTTAAGCTAGTTTATAATATGTATACCGAAATATTATTATGTATTGTTCAGCATATACATACATATGAGTAATAAAAATGATCTTGTGATTAAAATGTCAAAACTACTGCATATTTCTAGAAATCCAAGCACATAATTCCCCATTTATCGATGAACACTTTCGCTTTCCCACACCATCTAATAATCCACAAAGCCTGTTAGTTATACTACAACTTTTTATCGACATCATAATTGTCTCTAATTTCCTGTAAATATCTTCCCATCATTTCATCCTTCTTTTTCTTTTGAAACTTCCAAAAGGAAAGCATATACATACTATTGTACTCTTTTAAATATGATGAGCCATCAAATGTTCCCAAAATATGTCCCGTGATATATGCCAAAAACCATCTAAAAAGCGCAAAAACATGTTTCATCATAATTGCTGTAAATATTTCAAACCTTGTAGTAATATGTACATGTAGCCCGGAAGGCATCACATCGTTACCGTCATCCATGCATATTGTGTTCCTCTAGCATATCTGCTCCAAATGAAATGACACGCTATAAAGGACAACTGGAAGAATCACCACGGAAAACATTATCTAAATGGACAAATTACACAAAGTACCCTCAAACCAAGTTGGCCACCCAAACAACATACAACACATTCGCATAGCAAAGTAATAGCCAAGCATAATAAAAAGATTAGTGGAATTACTACCATAACAACTATATACGCCGCAGCAACACACAAGTTTAAGAGAACATATTGTTAGGCGTAGCACACGACGAGACAATAATAATGACTGCTAATTTTATCACTCTATCCATTCCTTCAAAATGGCAGTAGCATTAGTAGCAAAATAACAGTTAAAAGTGTACAAAATTTACAATAATAGACATATTTAAGGACCCTTTGCTTCCATAGGCCATTTATACAGCTAGCATCATCCCTTTTATGGCTACTTCAATAGTGCCGGAAGTACTTTTGTCACTCTATATACATAGCTCCAATGGCGTGTGTGTATGTGTGCCTGGTGTATATAGGTATCCATATAATATTTGTGTGTAGTAACACGGCTATATTGAGTTTTAATTGGTATGCAGTGGCACGTAACACTAATATTTGTCAAGAAAATGTCGTTTAAGCCCACTCTCTCCTCTTCCATATACCTCTCGCCCTACTCCCCATAATTCGTTCTGTTACACATGTTAGCAGAGTATTTCACCTTACAGCTACATATTATATCCCTGCGTATGCTGTCTCCAAAATGGTTCTTTTCTTCCTACTTTTATTGCCACTCATACACCATTAAAAGTAGACAAGCTTTACTCACACGGAAATAGAGCCAAGCAGAATGGGAGCGATTAAACTTCCAAACTGTCACATTTTCAGGGTACGGCCATATAATATCATATTTTCATATTTATCCCTCTGCACGCTGCTGTTGTTCACCTATTTCGCTTCTTTGAAAAACTTGTTCATTTCTTTCGTTTTATTTTTAAAGAGAAGCAGGAAATTGTTCAAGCATGAATAATATGAAGACCGAAAACTCTGTAACACAACACGCCTCTATATATACATATACTATATAGTATTTACATATTAAACACAAGTTACATGGGATATACTATCTCCCTAATTGGTGGTTTACCAAATAATCAGTAGAAAATCCCCCACAATGATATTTGCATTGTAAAATACCCAGAAACTGTTTTCAAATGCGTCGCGAGAAATCCTTCTGTGAGAAAAGTTTCCCATTTTCGTTCTACCCCTAAAGCATCAATACAAAATAGGATAAGGATGATTGGATGATGTAAATAAATGGAGATGAATATTACAAAAGCAAGGCTGCTCCCTAGATGATTGAAATGGTTTATTCCTAACAGTAACATCTGCATTTCATAATAATAATAATAACAGTTGTCAGTTGTTTATAATCATCATCAACAAGCAAATAATACAGATAATATATACAATAAGCACATAATCATACTATTTACTACGTACATTTTATTATGTGATATTTTGTAACAAAAATGAAGGTATATTAATAAGAGAACAATAATAAAAGCACTTTGAAGTTTGATCTGATACTTTCACACAAGTAAAAGCACATCATATCGTACTAGGTATTATGTATTCATGTAATATATGTACTGTTAATAACTATCTGTATATAAGAAAAGGTAAGTCTATGTGTACATTCTAGAGAGAGATGTGAAATACAGTCCATTAGACATGATATAAAAATTTTAAGAGCCATCTTTACCTCCCTCCTCTTTTTCTGCTCAACTTATTTCAAAATGCTATAATAATCTATACCAAGGGGGAAATTTTATTTAAAAAAAATGAACAATGTGTGATCTGGAGGAATATACATACATACATAAATATAATATTTATGTACATACACACAAGAGATAAAGAAAAGGTAATCTACTACTATAATCCTCTGCATGGCGCACTTTCACTGGATGTATTAAACTATTTTTTTGGTAAATGGTAAGTAAGTAGTTTACTGAAAAAAATGGGAGAGAGAGAGAGTTGTGTACAAGGCACACATGCACCATCAACCATCCACTAAAACCAGCAAACTACCCTATCTAACAGCTCGTAACATTGTGCATATTGCATGCATATTATCATGTGAATATTATTCTGTGCGAGTAGGAGAAAAGAAGAAGAAAAAAATATATGAATGATGCCTCAGTGAATTCCAACGATTCCTCTGTGGTGGCAGGTGTTTGTCATGGCGTTCACAATCTTCTCCGAATCCATTCCAAGCTCACACATGTTTACCAAAATGTACAGCTTACGGGTCACATACGAATTCTGTATTTGAAAAAAAAGTAAAAATAGAACGAACAATAATAATAAGAAGAAGAAGAGGAAAATGTAAAAAAAAATATATAAATTTTTTACAAGAAGATCTTTAGCAATAAGAAAAGGCTATATATGAGTGCGTATGTATGGTTATGTGTGCGAGTGATGGAGTAGCTGACTAGACTTGGCTCGGCTGCTACTCTTCTAAAATATGAAATACTCTCTCCTTCTCTCTTCTTTTAGACTAGCTGTCTGAAAAAGGGATGTCACATGCTAATTCACTTTGTATATTACACTGCACTACTACTACTACTACTACTACTACTACTACTACTACTATTGTAAATAGTAAAAGAAATGTGCTTTCTCTCCCCATATCCATTCCAGTTTACCATTGTAATAATGCGTAATAGTCAACTCACAAGACTTTTTACTAGTCTCTCACAATAATATCGAAAGCAAAAAAAATAAGAGAAGAAAAAAAGCATCTGCTGCCATTCATTCCATTCCTATCTTATAAAAAAATCCTTATAATGTATGTATTTAACTGATGTTGGCAACACATTCTTGTAGCAGCAGCGTTCTTTCAAGAAGATATTATATGGAAAAAAAACTACTACTGAGTGCTGCCTTTCGAGAACTCTCCGATTTCGATTTACCTACTACTTCAAAAAAAAATTGTCGAGAGAAAAAAAAATATAAAAAAATCTGTCATTTTCATACTGCTACATACAAACATACAGACAAACCAAAACGAAAAAGTAATACTTGAATATATATCCAGTCCACAAAATAATGGCAAGTATTTTTGTGTGTTTGTATGTGTTTGCAACAAATATGATGGAGAAGCAAGGAGAACGTCTCATGAATGCACAAAAATAGACAGAGAGATAGAGAGAAAACGAGGCGTGGAAATGGATTGAAAATGGAATAAAATGCAAATACGCGCATTCTAAGAAATATATATTCACACATCATCATATAAGCAGAAATGATAGTGATAACAATAAAAGAAAAGTATGATCGAGTGAATGTGCATGCTTAGTAGTACTACATGTAAATGTACAAGTACCATATTTATATGTAGGTACCTACCTTTGCAATGCTGAAGCAATTCTTGGAAAAGTATCTGGCAACCCTCTCGTAGCAGTCGTAATTTGAAAGCTCGTGGCGTGAATTGAGAATATGTTGACGAAGATCTTGTTCCTCCGTTTTAATGACGGCGTCGGCATCTCCTCCGGCAGCAGTACTAACATCGGCGGATGAGTATTCTTCTTTCTCAGCAGCTTCATCTGCTGTCATGTTGTGACCGTGTCCTGTCACTTGTTCAATTATGCCCATCATTTGAGCAGTTACCAGTTTCCGCATCTGTCACACATCCAATATCACATTTCAACTTTATAACAACTGACTATCTAATATGGCATTACAGAGAGAAGCAGAAGATACTACTGTACAGCAGAAAGACAGCTTTTCAACTTGAAGACATTTCCACTTCTTCCACCAAACTGCTCAGCTTGTGTACACACATTTCTCTCACAGTGTGGGTGTATATGTGTGCAAAAGAGAGAGAGAGTACCATCAAATCAGCCATCACACCATCGTCAACAACGTTGCATTACGAATGAAGAAGAGCAAACATTCATATATCAGAGATTTTGAAAGACATTTATATGGAAGATGCCTTAATAAAAGTTATCATCATCAGCATAATATTCCCTAAGTATTACCATCATAATCATCATCATTTTAACTCCCGTTTGCTTTTCTCCTCCACCTTCTGCGCGAGTTGGCTTTTGCAGTATATATATCATTTGGTAGTAAAAAGCCATTTACTAGATTACCTTTTCCCCAGCTTTTCACTTTTCTGAAACTATGATATTCCTTCTTGCTCCATTCTGGTTGAATAACTGTTGTTATTCATGGAAAGAAGTTTTTTCCCTGTGAAATGTTTGCAAAGCCCATACATTTCCATTTATTAACTTGTTACCTCTTCTTTTTCTTTTGGATAAATTAATTTTCAGGTTCAATCATTTTAGTTTTTAGAGTTGGTACATGTGAAATGGTGAAAAAGGTACACACTATGCACTATAATAAAATGTGTCAAAATTCAACCAAGGAGACAATTATATATGCTACCTTTAGCCTAAATACATACACACAAGCATAATGATGAGAACACGAAACAGCGGTGCTGCTGTGGAATGAAAGGATGTTACCAAAACTGTAATTTAGTGTCAGTTGCACTCATAGATATTAGAAGAGAGAAGCTCACCAGAAAGGTTGATCCTATCCTGAAGAGTGAAGGCATTCTAAAGAATTTATAGAGGTAAAGTGAAATGAAGAGCGTCAGTCTGAATCTAAAAAGTTTAAGAGAAAGAGAGAGAGACACACACACACAGAAGTACACAAAGACACCCTGGGATTTTCCTTTTACTGAGCAATTAAACACATCACATGATTACACGTAAATATGTATCTATACATATAGAGCACAGTAGTACATTCCAATGTAGTATAATATGCATTGAACGTAAGAGTTTTCCTCTTCAACGGATCAACATCGCTATCACCATCATCATAATAATAATCATCATCATCATCAAAAACAAGAAGACAAGACGCAAGGGGAAACTTGTGTTCATTTGTGTAAAATACATGGGGGATATACATACATACAATATTGTTTAGATTCTCATTATGAAATGGATGTTGTTTGTTACTCCGTTCCTTGAGTAGCTGTCAGGAGCCGTGCATATAGTAATGAGCACGCAGTCATTATATATGGCGAGAAATGCATTAAAAAGCTATTCAACAGCAGCAGTTCGTCAGTTAAATTACATGACACTTTCCCTTACACATGTATATTTTCCGATGATTGTGCACAGTGCACACACACACACACATTCAAAGTAGTCAAGTTTCACAGCAAGAGGGAAAGTCGACTTTTCTGCTGCTGCTGGTCGTTATAATAAAGGAACAGAAAGCATATTATTTTATGGCAACTAAACTGACTGAGACTGAAGTGAAAACGAAGCATATTTACAATTTCTATTGCTACTACTACCGCTTTGCATTACTGTACTAATACTTTTAGTTCTTGTGTCTTATTTGTCTTTCCCCCGTGCGTGTGATGAAAATGTGTAGTGGAGAGAGAGCCACACGCTGAGAGACTTTAGATGTGTGTGTGTTTTCCCTTTTTTTGCTGAAAGAGATGTAATCAAATTCGTTTTTTGAAGTATAAAGTAAGTGTTAAGGTCTACTAAAAGCGTGTGTGTGTGTGTGTTCGCTAAAGTTTACAACAAGATGTTACTTTGACTTTCCCTTGTGTAGTTTCATTCCCCGTATGGCTCCTATCCTATCCGTAGTTGGACTGCCTTTCCTTTCCAATTCAAATAATACGCTTCGTTCGTTCAATTCCATTGTTCTGTCGTGTGTATACCTGCCATAGTGGCGTGAGAAATGTAATGAGAGGAAACGTAAATGGTAACATTAAAAACATTGTTGCACTTTCAAAAACAGGCGGACAGCAAGTCAACTCATCGGCGTTATGATGGTCTCTCTCTCGCTAGCATACTCACTTCTTGTTCACCAGTTAACGGGATAATAATTTGAGACTCGCTTTGTCTTTCCATGCCTATACATACTTCCCTCTTCGGGAGTGTATAAAGTAAAGTAATGAGAAAGAGAAAAAAGTTTTTAGCAGCGAAATCTTCTTTAGTTTTCCAACTTTCAAATTTTTTGCCTCCTCCTCTTGCTCTGGCCTCTCTGGCAATCAATATCATCTGCTTGGTTGCAACTACTAAACCAAAATTATTTCCTCATCTTCAACTAAAAAATTGTCGTCATCATCCAATAGATAGGATTTGAGTTTGAGTATTTTCATCTAGATTAAAGGAAAGAGCTACCAATTATTCTCGCGAAGAGTATATATATAATACGTATAGCATATATATATATATATATATATAAAGTAGTTAGATATGTTGCGTTGTATCTTTTCTTTTGTACTTTCCATTTAGAAACTCTACCTGCCTGTGTGGCTCAAAGGTAGAAACTTGTGCTAAACCAAGCAGAAAATGCCTTGCTATTACTACAACTGGTGATGTGTTGATCATGATGATCGTAATCATCACCGCGCTGTTGTCTGCCGCTGCTGCTGTGCTGAGAGAAAGGAACAAGTGGAGACTCAGAAAGAGTGTGGATACTATATATTCTCCTCCTCCTCCTCCTACACCACCACTGCTTACATGCTGATGCTTTACTGCTGCTGCTGCTGGTACTTTGCTCTTCTCCCCATATACTTTCCTTGTTTAATTGAGATTTCAGATGAGAATTTAATTACACACTCTAGGACTACTACTCACTTTGTAAAGTCTTTTCAGCTGGGATTTCAACTCTCGCCTCTCTTGCTTGTTTTGAGTGCGGGCCAATTTCTTCTGCAGAATGGAGGGAACAACGTCTTCAGACTTGACTGCGTCCAACTGAAAAAAAACCAAACAAAATTATTTTGGTATCTATTCTACTATATAAGGATAGCTATACTATATTGCAGCATTAATACATATTAGAAGCATTATATATGTACATATAAGAAGCATTATTATGCGCTTAACAGTTTTCTTTATTTCAACAACATTCCAAACACCACCATCGCCTGACTTTCTTCTCGAGAAGACGCAGGATTTCTTTCCAAGCTTTTACTACTTTACGCACATACAGCCATGCACGACGGTAAATACGAAAAGTGAAGCGCACACGAAGCCGTCATATTATGCTCGCCAGTAAATGCATGCTTTCTGATTTCCCCGGTACACGCAACACCACATACATGTATGTATAAACACACGCACACACAACCGCCATCAAAACAAAAACAACAATAAATCCTTCCATTCACTTCGCAGAGCAACAACTTTGCATTTCCTTTCTGAAATTCTAAAAATAAAAATAAATGCATTTAAGAACTAGCATTCCTCCATTCGACTCTTCACCGCCACCCATTCATTCACCACTACCGTACCCATTTTCCATGATAAAACATATTAGGTAATGACTTTTTTGTAGCAATTCGAACAAGAATAAAAGAAAGGGAAGCCGCGCTGCTCACTTTGGCTTTTGTTTTAAATTATAATTTAAGTAAGATACATGGTACTTTGCAAGCGTCTATATACAGGTTTTTTTTGTAATTTACTAGTATTTGCATATATAGCACATTGTAAACAATGTAGACATGTACGTACGTACGGTACGTATAGCTATTTCCCAATTTACCACTTATTTATGTTGACACGTAGCAGCACCCACAAGCCAAACCCAGTATACAATATTTATTTATATTTGGGCAATTATTTGGTGTTAAGGTATGCATTATGTATGTCAAGCCATAATTTACAAGCATTGTTGTGTGTGCCTTTTCTTTATAGGTACATATAATATATACCTATTATATGAGTTGTACATTTATAAACCAGTATATATCTACCAACATATCAGTGTATATAAATTAGAACCATGAAAATAAATCAAAGTTATCTACTCTACACTATCATTGTTCATTAGGAATAAGGGATCTCAACAACAGGCAGAGTAATGAATGAAATGGTACAAAACTTAGCAGCTAAACGAAATTGCTTCAAGGAGCGATTTTTTTATATCTCGCTTCAAGCAGTTTTGTTGGTTTGTTTGGTACTTGAAACGAAAATTTACTACGTGTATGCGTGCGTACTAAATTACAATGGCAAGAAAAGTCAGACAAATAATGTGCGAAAATTATACACAAGGTGACATTTATTGTTTTTCTCTGAAATGAAACGTCTCTCGCGTTCCAAGAATAAAAAAAACAAAAGTTTCTATTCAAGAGTATAAACTAAAGCCCAACTCAGTCAAAAAGTTTGGAGACCGCAATAACGAATCCACAAAACAAAAACAACGAAACTTCTTTTTCAATTGTTATAATTTTGTTTGGGGGAGGAGGAGGAGGAAGGAAGAAACGATAAATTTATATGTGGTGTGTGCAAGGTAAGTTCTTTGAAAGGAACGGAAAGAAACCAAAATGGAGAATCTGATGCTGACGATGAGAGAGGACGTCGAGTTGTCGATAGACTTTTTCAATGGTTAATTCATTTTCCCTCTTCAGTTGACTAACTTAACAACAAAAAAACCGACAACGCAAGAACACAACATACACATATACACTTTAGTATTTACGGCAAGAGAGAACAACGACACTTAACAAAAAGTGTGTTCTTTGAAAAGGCAATCAATATATTATTATTATTTTGCTTTTTATATCTCTGGGTTATTCACAACAACTTTTCAATGGGCTCTTTTTTTCTAGGTAAACTATTAAAACAAAAGGTTTCCAACAGGAATTCTGAGTTAATGTCATATTTTGTCTTTGTTTTTCTTCATACAACCGCGACAATGCCAAAATGTACGACGACAAAACTTTAATCCATAAACTCTCCTTCTCAATATAATATATGCTTAGGTAGATAAAATTGTAGGTTTAGTATTTATTCAGATTGCAAATTAAGCCATGTTACTTTATAATAAACTTTGCTAGCAATCATTCATTTTTGGTGATACACGTAAACTCGGGCGCTCATTTTCATCCACCCGGACCCATACCACCGCCACCACCACCACCAAACTACTTATTTTGCAACTTTTCCAATCTTCCCATTCAGGCATTTATTTGTGTTTGTTACTACTACTCTTTCCTTTCAAGTACTTTTCATTATGAAGCTCTTGAAGTGTACCAAAAATGGTGGCTCATCTAGAGTGGAACAAGATGAATGGGTTATAAACTTGGTAGTGGAATAAATATACTTGCAAGTATAATGATCATGTGGGGGGATGAGTGTGTTGTAGTCATCGTCTCGTGACGCGATACTCTATAGTTTCAATATTGCCAAATAAGCCTTATGTTCAAGTGTCGTTTGTGCATGGAGCGTAAAGCTAGTGGAAAGAGAAAGCGATAACCTTTTGGTGAGCTAATGAGAATTTAATAATAATAGGATATAGTACTTTTTATTGTTGACGTCAGAACAAAGTTGAGCTCAGTGCAACCTCTAGCTATAAAATATTTTGTAGGTACATATGTCTCACGTAATATGATACGTAACAGATTTCTTTGAAGTTTTTGAGGAAAAGGGCGACTAGACCAGGTCACATTTTCCTTGATGATGGATTGATGAAAGGTGACTTAGTGATTTGTTTGGGACCTCTACGTGTGTATACCTAGTTATAAAAACGGAGTCCTTTTCTGCAGAAAAATCAGAAAGTTTGAACTATATACTGGAGTTTCAGAAGTTAAGTACCTAAAAATAGACACATATTTTTTTACATAAGTTTTTTCCCTATGTTTTGCCGTTTTGTTTAAAAGCACGTATATGTATTGGTACATTATATTTTATGTGCAAGCATGGAAAAGTTCTGCGAATCGCAAAAAGAATTGTTAGATGTATGTTAAAACTAAAAACAAAGTAATAAATTGTGGCCTTCGCATGTGCTTCAGAAGAGTTAATAATGTTATGCTTTTTATTATGAAGTTGCTGCTGCTGCTGCTAACTGGCACTCTTTTCTTCTCTGCTTTGCCTTGAGGCGAGCCCGCTTTCCATTTCCATATCTAAAAAAAATCCTATTTTTAGTTCTTTATAAGCAGTGTTTTAGTGCACAAACAGCACATGAAACGACAAGATTATTTACTCCAAGTAAAAATAAAGTTCATATATAGGTATTATTTTTACAAGTTATAAAACTTTAACCCATAAAAACAAAAGCAAAAAAAAAACTTTCAGTGAGTATATCGTGTAAGGTCGGCATTAATATTGAGGTACATTCATGTCTACTTGCAATAAGCATTGAACCTATCAACTTTTTTTCTCACAAACGGAAATCTGAACATTTTGTTTTTCACAATAGCAACAACAGCTTGAAGTTTCTTATTTTTTGCAATATTTTAAATGCAAAAAACCAAGAACCGTTACTGTTGACATTATAAAGCTAAAATGTTGTGTGCAGTGTATACTCATAATTTATAGCATTTAAATGTCAAGAACATCACTTTTCTACTACCATTCAGTCAACATAGTGCTGTCAACCATGTCATCAAAATTAAAAGAAAAACAAACTTATTAACACTTTGTCTTTCCAATGCGTACGCAAAACTTGTCAACATAAAGAAACTATACTGGCACAGTTCTATTGTTTCTTTATTTTTTCATATAATATAAAAGTTAATTTTACATGTAAATACATTAAATCGAAAAATGTAGACGTATATATATTTAGTAAAGCTGTTAAATGTATTATGTATATACATATCTTTGGTATGTATTTACTTTTTTGGAATGTGGAAGAATATACGGGAACGTAATTGTTAAATCGACTATCATTTTCTTTTACTTTGGTTCCTTGAGCTCCTAAGATTGATTTGGTCTCACAACAAAACAACATACAGATATTATAAAGATACCAAAAGGTTCCTTAACCTTTTCATGTGTGGAATTATTTTTTCAACAACAATAGACGAGAAAATTGAAAGAAACTAGGTATGTTATAAATAACAAGCGTTTATACTTTATATTCGTTCTTTTCTTACCTTTTCAATTTAATATCTTTCCTAAAAACACCTCTACATATATACACATTCAAAAGCACAGTACAATAACGATGAAGGCCATGCATAACTTGACTCGCTTTCCTTCATAAAAAAAAGAAGAAAAGGAAAAAAGTACCCGGAAATTAAGAATACGTAGAAAAGAGGCAATACACAACAAAAAGAGAGAAAACGGGGTCTTTTAACGATTGTGTTCATATGTCAAGAGACAAACTATCCTGAACACCAAAGTAAGAAAAGGATTGAAGCTGTACAAAAAATACAACAACAACAACCTATATTATCAGCACACATTCAAAGGACTTTTATCCCTTTTGACAAGTAAATGAGTAGAAAAAAAAACAAGTAAAAGGAAGATTTAAGATATACAGCGCAAACATAAATAAATACATATCCGGCAAGACAAGACAATAAAAAAGTGAAGCAATATAAGAGTAAGACATCAACAGCAGGATTAGCAGAGGAAATGTTGATTCATTCAGTCAGTGAAAGGTACCTACATAACCTGCCGCCTCTCCAAAATAAAATAGAAACATGCTAAACTTGATTAAAGCGCCTGGTGAGAAGAACATAGACAGGAGTGGGTGGAGGAATAATAAAATGCATAAATATATCAAAATGAGAAAATTGAGAAGAAACACCCACACATACACAACACGCAGAGGGAGAGAAAGAGAGCCTGAGAGAAAATGGTAACTAAAGTAGACTACAATGAAATGCTCTTCTAACATTATCGCCTTTCTGACAAAACAGGAAAAGGAAAAGTTCTTTCATTTTTTTTGGTATACTTACACGTATGTATATACAAACATATAGCATATAGAATCAAGCAAGATATTTGTATGTGTAAGCTGACTAGCTATATGAGGGGATGGGAAAATATTTTCATCATTTTCAGCACAAACATCAATCTCATTTCATCTAATCTTCCGAGAATGCCAGAGAAATGAGATAGATTAGAGGAGAAAAGAGTAGAATATTATATATGCTTTGTATGTACATGGTTGTATACTGATATATGTATCAGAATGTGTAAAGTTGAGAAACAAGTAGTTATAATATTTGCTTGAGGGGAGGAGGAGGAAGGTAACAAGGGGAAAAGTGTACAAGATATATGTAGATTGAAGACTAAGATGAAGAAGATGATGGGATGGGAGAAGGGGAGAAGAACGAGGAGAGAATAAGACAACAGAAGAAAAAACAAGCGGGTTTTATTCACACACACACACAAACATAGACAGTGTTTTCATCTCTTTTTGCTTTTCATATTAAGTATGGATATGTTTGAGAATACAACACACACACACATACACGCACAAACAGGGTACCCATTTATGAACATTTGCGAGAGGTTGAGTAAATCCTTTGCCGATTTCCCCCTTCTTTCTCTCTACTACTTCGATATTTGAATTCCAAAACAAAACGCGTAGACTGTGAGGATGTTAATGCAATGCAAGCATAGTGAAATTCTCCGAGTGAACGAAAGAACGAATCTCTGTTCATCTGTGATCTCTGCTGGATTAATATTAAATCAGAAAATGTTTTGTATGCAGAAAAGCAACTAATGTTCAGCTTTCACAGTTTACTAGTTTGCTCTGTGTATATCAACAATGAAGAGGAATAAACAACAAGGGTGATGATGACGGAGGGATTCCGACAGAAAAGGAAAGTCGGGAGTAGGAATGAAAAAAGGTTTTTTGTTGTTTGTTTGATGTTCATGATGAATTCAGTTCACCAACTTTATGTACAAAATGTGTACAACAATAGCATTCTGAACGATTTCAACATTTTCACTCATACACAAATCATAACTAGAGACAAAGGAGAAATATTATTGGATTTGAAGAATATTTTAGAAATGGGTAATGCAAAGTGCAATACATATTGGAACTACTGCACAAAAGGGTAAGGACATGACATGAAGATTGACACATGATCTTGACAAGAACAAAGGATTTTAAATTTTCATTTCGATTTTGGATCCTATATCCCACTCTACTCTGATAATTTTTCTGTTTCATTTTCGTTAACGAGATTTTGATGAAGATAAATATGAGTATTAGTAGTGTGCATAGTGCAACCTATGACAAGTCACAAGGGTATATATATGCACTGGGATTTTCATGCAGGTACATGCACTCTGCACAAAAATGGTTAAAAAAAGCATCATCATCACATTCCACCAAATTCCAAGCGCAGTGAAGCAAAGGGGGAAAAAGTTCAAAAAGTAATAATGAAACATGCAATACCGTGAAAACTACTCTACCGGAGAAGAAGAAAAAAAATGCTTTTTTATTATATTATATTTTCGTCTATCTCCAATGAAAATGACAGATGACATGCTCTTTGGATGACAAGAGGTAAAACTTTTCTTCCTTAAAAAAAAGATCCTTCTTTCTTACCTCGAATTTTGGTAGGGTCAATAAAGTATCCGTATATCCAAGAAAGTCCGCTACCGGTAAATTCCTAAGTCGCTTGTCTCCAAATTCCATGACATGACTTGTGTTCGTCTCATTTCTCACAATTAAGAACTGAGCTTGAATAGACTCCCTTTCCAGATTTGTCTGTTTTTACAAGACAAGAAAAAATATTATAGGGAAATTTGCTCAACAAAGAATAGTAGTAGTGAAGTGAGATATATAAGACAGTTAGTATTTCAAATAAATATTCAATTAGTGCGTCGAGTAGAGGAAGAATAAGGAGAAGGTGACCTTATTTTCACCTCTTTTCTTCTCGCTCAACAGCACTAACATTTTGGTATACACGCTATTATTAATACAATTAGATTGACTAGAACTCGACTCAGCACCGAACTACTACTTATTCGTGTGCAAACAAAGGATTTCTAATTAAACTTCAAACAAAAACGAATGAGGGAAACAGAAGAAGAGAAAATCTCTTTGCTTCTTACTTGATCAGCATTTTCCATCCAATTGACCGAGTAAACGTCACCCAAGTACGTTTGGCGTTTTTCGTCGTAGTAGGCAGCCCATGAGGATTCATGACCGTTTGCTGCAGTCGTCGCAAAAACTAAAATAATAATAAAAAGAAAGCAGAGTTTTCAATGACGTATAATACACACATCCTTTTTATGAGAAGGATCAAACTAACTTGAAAATTTTACAAGACAAATCCATCAAAAACCGATAATGAATTCTGGATGGAAAATTACTCTTCAAATAAGCTGAAGAGAATAAAAGTGAAGAGCAGCTCAAATGATGATGATGAGGGCAAATCATCATCATCATCATCATTCTCATCAAGCTATGATTTCATTCTCGAGAAGTAGAAGAAGAAGAGCGTATGGAAACAAGACAAGCAAATAAAAGCAAAAGAGCAAATAGTACTAATAATTCCAAGTTCCTTCATTTTCTACATACATTCTTATTTTATTCTTTTTCGATTCCTAGAACAAGGAACAGAAGGAGAGACAAAAAACTTTTTCCCCTACGCACTTATCTTCTTACAACTTCTCTTGCTTGTAAGCATGTATGTATAAATGAATCACATCATCACTTCCTTAACTTCTTCTACATTCACCACCACCCCAAAAAAAATCCCTAGAGTATTAGAAGAAGTGCCTTCATTAAATCCCCTCTGAAAACTGGCCTTGCCTTGTTCCGTCCCGCTCAAATAAAAATAATACTTTGAAGAGAAAAAAATCCCTTTACATATTTCTCGCAGAAAAGAATAAAAGTAATTACGTCATTGTCATTATCAACTTTATGATCAACCCTAACGTATTGCCACCATTTGTTTTAGTAATTCACTTTCACTACTTCTATTTATTGAGCATTTTTATTTTCTTGGTAAGATACGAGACAATCAAAGAAAATCCCGATGAAAGCAAAAAAATCCTTTTTTTAAATTTAAGTATACCTTATTGAAATGAACACACACAGTTTCAAGATAAATAGATATTTTTTTTAAAAGAAGATTCATCTTACATTTTGGTCCCACAAGAACAAACGATAGACGAACGCAAAATAGGAAAATAATAATCGTTTCCTTTGATTTTTTTTTGTACCCATTTCATTTTACGGAAAGAAATAATTTCAATTGAAAAAAAATGTGTTCGTATTTTATACTCTTAAATAACTACTATGTATTTGCGGTGAGGAAAATTGGAATGGAAAATTTGAGTCGGTAAAAGTAAGTAATTCGATGTAATGTAAAATAAATTCATTCATCCTGCTCACTCACAATCTTCCCCTCAACAGAACAGATTACTTTTTTTCTGGAATGCACCTTTTAGTCTATAGGGAATTAGGGACCTTATATAGTTTTCCTGTGAGAAACTAGGCGATCTACTTACATATAAATTTATATAGTAGCAAAAAATAAATGTATATGCGTTTCGGATTGCGTTTTTTCGTTCTGTTTTGTAAGGAAGGGCAAAGAGTGAATTGAGCCACTTGGGATATAAGTATATGCGCCTATTTCCCCAAAAGGGATTTATATATTTTTTATAATACACAGTTGCATTAGAATTTTACTATTACTGCGAATGGGACCATCATCATCATCATCATCATAAAAAAGTTCCTCTTCTTTTAAGGCACGTTCCGATTTTATATTTTATGTATATTTGGGAACAAATCTGATTTTCCAACATTTTCCATCCAACTTCTTACAACAACTTAGGTAATTACTATTGTACAGATGGTATTTGGTTTGAAAACATGCCTGGTTACATAATTTTTTGTTCAACGCAATACTGTTTTTTTTAAATAAAATAATAAATTGCTAAAAACACTTACTATCCCAATGTTTTGGTAGCAGCTTTTGAAACATGCTTCCGGATTCACAAGCTTCAAGGTAGAACAGCAACTGCAATATTAAAATATCATAGAATGTCACAAAAACATTATAATCCATCTTATTAATAATTTTGATCCGCGTTACATTAACTTATCATGAAAATCTCTCTGTCTCATCTTATGAGTAATGAATTATGTATACCATATTATTATTCCATCATGGAATTTCCATGTAATGAGTAATAACTTAATAAGTAAATTCCTCACAGAAGCATTAAACATTCTAAAATAATGTAGATACTAAGATGACAATATGTATTGTGAAAAGGTGACAACTGTCAAATAGAGTAGCACCAAAAGTATCTCATTAAAACTCAAAAACTGTATACCTATTTTTTCTCTTTTTACCTCAGATTCATTCGTATGCATTTTTTATTTTTCCCATATTCATGCTCCGAAACCGACGTGTTCTCCGATTAACTGACTTGCCGATTTATTTTTCTGCATTTTTTTGCCGACTTCCCGATTTTTAAAAACCAACTACCCGAAAAAACTTGGTCTAAAATTCACATTTTTTGTTTTGCTTATATCACAATATCAGTCATCACAAACTACAAGTTACATACAAATAAAACACCAGAATATATTATTTACCACACTTTGATCATTTTAAAATATTTAAATTCAGATGTACATAATACATTTCGCACTAACTAAAATTTCCTGATCGTAGGAACAGCAAATGAAGCTTTTTACTATATCGTATAAGCATATTTCATGCACAATTGCTTCTCTCTCTCTCAAAATTTGCGTTTCAATGTAGGTAGATCCCTATCACTATAATGTTTTACAAGAAATCTTTTTATCCTACTTTTGAAAAACATTTATCAATTTCTATATTGGATGCTTTGTAAAATGCATATTTCTCGTGCTCTTTGCTCATTGAGATTGGGTATTCAATTAATGTCTTAAAACTATTAAATGCGCTAACTTTAACTTAAGGAGTGAGGCGCCCATGTATGAGCTATTTTGAACAGTTGTTCTGTCTAGGCTTATCTTATAATATGTACACGTGAATTGATGTTGATGTTAAAATATGGTAAAATCCGATCAAGAGACATATTATTCTAATGAATTTAAAGCTTTTATGCATACAGCATTTCTGCTGGGATACAGGAATTTAAAAAAGTTGGATAGTTGGTTATTTTATGTCGGGAAGTTGGTGTTTTTCATCAAATACGTCGGGAAGTTCGTTTTTCTGGTAAAATACCAAAAAATCGGGAGATCGGTTAATCGGACGACAGTTAGTAATTCTCATACTCACAGTTGGTTGCAAGAAGGCAACTTTACGTTTTTCAACAACAATAAAATATCTCCAAGAAGAGGGAGGGGCAAAGTTACGAGGAGAAAAAAGTTGTGAAAAGTATACTCGTAGAGAAGAGATGCAATCACGTAAATAGTAGGTAACTGCTACTTTTTATTACCAAAAGCAAAACCCAGAGTTTTATTTTCGTTACAAAAAGTAAAGCAAGTGGAAGTCAACCTCACCTTTCTCTGCTTTCATCTGTCACCACCGCCATCACCATCAACAGAGTCGTTTCTTTAAAAAGCATCTCCATTAATATTATTAGCATTATCCCAGTACTCCGCCCTCACTCTCTGAATGCATGAATACTATTCAAACACATTATTATGTATATAGTCAGCAGAAAGAGATGCAACTTTTCTTTAGCCTTCTTCACCTTCTTGTCTTTCAGTCAGTTTGGTTTTCCTTGGTTTGTCGGCATAATATACCACCATCATCAACATCAAACAATCTTATTTTTCTCGGGAAACTTTTCATAATACATATAAAAAGATGTTTATCTCTCGGATAGTTTAGACACAATATAAGTATGCTGAGCTGCATGTACAGATACAATGGAGAGCAAGCAATAACGAGCAGCGAGCATTGAACACAACAGGAAAAAAAACTTTCGACTTTCATCCCTTTTCATAATAATGCACCTAGAAAAATATTGCTATTTGAGAAGATCAAAGATGGCCCATGTCAGAATGCACTATGCTATCGTCATCATCATCATCATCATGATATATATACCTAAGCATATAACATAAAATGAAACTAGTTTTTTTTATAAAAGAATTTTTTTTCTCTTCAGTACCACCGCCATCACCACCACCCTTTTCTTTGCAAGACGAATAAAAAACTCTTTTAATTTATGACCTGGCAAAACTTGCGTCTTATTACAATTTCCCCTTCCTGCTTTCCATCGTCATCACCATCACCATCTTCTCACCACATCTATCGCCCATGTAACAATATGTATAAAAACTCTATTCTGTCCCGGACATGGGGCGCCGTGTACAATATGGATGTGGTTCCTTTTGCTTGCCTGATGTTACTTCTCCATTCTGTTCCTGGTCTATATATATATGCTTTCAGAGGACTGTGTGTGATCTCTGCCAATGAAAGCATTAGTATTTTCCCTTGACAGTCTGTTTGCATTATCGTCTGTCCGTCCGATTGTGTTTTTCTACTTACATTATTCATCTAGATGCATACACTAGATCCTGCATGGGTTATTATTATTACATAACCTTATTCATTTCCCCCTTAGGCTTTATCAAACTTATATAATACATAACACATTGGGTGTGCTAGTTTAATTCAAATACCTGCAACGAGTGCAAATATATAATGTATATTTTTTCTCTCTGTTTATTTAAAATTCATCAGAGTCCTTGCTTACATCATTGACCTGATTTATATGTTTATTCATTCTTATTCTCATCGCCAAGGACAGAAATACATAATCTGATGCTAATGCAAAGAGAAAGTTTGTAACTATATTATATATTACTATTCTCAAAAAAGAAGAAGAAATCATGTAGTTATAGTAGTGCACAGTGCACACCACCACGCTATCACCACAGCTGTACCATTGATCATCGCCGTGCAGAAATTACTTTTTTTTAGTCTTTCCACCGTATAGTATGCGCAGCGTTGTAAAACTTTTGTAACGGAGAAAAGGCAACAATAACTTGGGGAAAATAACAGTTTCTTTCTAAACTGCAGCTAATAATCATCAGCATAATGTATTATGCTGCATATTATTACTGTACTTCAAATATATATACATACCTACATGTGTGTATGTATATGCCCACCAATAACAAATGTAACCACAACTTATCATAAGATTACATTAGTCGAGAAAAGTTGTGGTGGTGATGGTGGGTATAAAAAAATATATATAATATATGCGACCTCTCCTTATTATAGTGCTTTGTAGATTCTGACAATATACACACATATACAAAATATATGTTTTTAATAAAAAAGAAGAATCAAGCATTGACCTCATAATATTTTTTTTTGTCATATTTAAATATGCAGCCGGGCCTATACCATCCCATCTTCGTCTGGTGAGCACGGTCTATAAACATTGGTCCCTATATACATTATGTATATCATCACCACTTTCCATCCTTTCACCTTTGGTTCTCTTTGTCTGGTTTGGTTCGTTCAGCTATAGCTTTCACCTGCTACTTTCTCAGATTCTCAGGTTTTCCTTTTGAACGAAATAGGCTGGTGGCGGAGGCTCCCAAAAAATACCATATTTCTTGGAATTAAGGAACCTTAAAAAACTTATATAGAAATGAGTACATGCTTTTCACTCTACCCATCCAACCAGCCTATTCACTCGACTGCAAAGGTCTATACTTTGTTAGCATAATGAGAAAATGTGTACCTGTTCCTAAACTGATGTTTGGGCTAGTAAACCAGCATAATAGGACATAAAAGCATGGTTTACTAAAAAGTGGGGTGGTACAACAAAATGTAAAAGCATGTCGTATTTATGTATACCTACTACTTTTGTATTTGCGAGAGGAGGAAACAAAGCAAAAAAGTACATTATAACAAGTCATTAGGGATGAAGTCACAACTCTCATTTCCTTCGAACGAAAGAACACTGCCATAATTATCATCATCATCATCACAATACAACTGTGTAAATAGGTACTCGTAATATTTTGCAGTCAAGTAAAAGTAAAAAATGCATACTTTTATTTACGCTACTACTACTCGTTTGCGTAAAATATTAGCACTGATTGGGTGTGCCGCTGGCTATGCATGTTGGGGTATAAAATAGGCTAAAAAATGATGGTAACAAGCACAAAATTTGTGCTGAGCTGATGATATAGCGATGCAGACAGCGAGCAATATAACAATAATAATAACAAAGTCAATCCTTATTTATTACGTTATTACCCAACACTTCCGACTGAACATTAACATTAAATGGGAATAGCGAATAAAAGACTGATTCCACAATAAATTTGCTACATGCAAACATAAGACAAAGTTTTCTGGGCAGAATATAGGTATAAACACAATATACCTACTCAATTTTGTGCATTTGTCACCAAAATTGACATTATCAAATTTAAAACTTTTCCATTTAACAGTTTATGCCAAAATCATGGCAATATTATTAAGGAATTTTCTATTATATAAGTCATATAACGAGAAGTTTGCTTTGCTCGCACGCTCATAATAAACACCACGGCAAAAGTTGACCTAAAGCCTACACAATTACTTTTGCACAAAGCTATAGCAAAAACTTACCGTGAAATACTATTTTTGTTGACGCAGCAAAAGTCGGTGGGAAAATGGCAATAGGAAATGACTACATTTTCACTCTGCCTCTTTCTGCACTAAAAAGATTGAATAATATTTTCTTGCCAAGTTGCCAAAAAATACAAAATGCAAGCATATAGCGGCTATATATACAAGTACTAATACATTATATAAATAGTTATCCAAAACAATTTAAAACAAGGGAACGAAAAACTTGTTGGTGTGTACTATACTAAATAACGTTGCCATTTGCCACTATAGGTACGTATGGTATGCTCCAATATAAAATGCCTATAATAATAATAATATGCAATAATGAAAATTCTCGTTTTAGAAGAAAGGAGGAAACAGTTTTTGTCGGCTGTGGTGGTGGTAGAGTTCCAAGCTCAGCTAAGCTCGTCGTGAGTCTCTATTTGAATCTGTAGAGCGCTTTTCTACTGTGTGTGTGTGTGTAGTTCCCATGTGGGATTATTAAATTGTCAGACATGAAGCATGCACGTACGGTTATTAGGTTTTTCTTTGCCACTACTACACCAAGCATATTTATAATGGATCGATTAATTCTCTTGCATTAATGAGCTCCTATATGAAATGTCGGACGCGACGGGGAACAACCTAATTTTCTGCTTTTCAATTTGCACAACAAGCTATTACATAGATTTAAAGTGGGTTGTGGGTTAGTACGAGTACGTACTCTCTCATATATTTATACAAGAGGAGCCCGAAATAAATAATAATAACAACAACAACATTGTCAACTTGGGCACGACCGACCAACCAATAATGACACAACCACAACTGTACCACTGCCACCATACCACCCGCGCCAACACAATCCCTAAAAAGCAGTAACATCACACACAACTTGCTGTTTTGTGACCAACTTTTTCTCCAACAAAATGAGCAAGCAAATATTAAAAGTATGCGAAAGGAATTTATTATAACTAACCATTATAATGGTGATGATGTCGATGAGCAAAGCAAAATATTCTCACTTTCATAATGATTTCTGTACTAGGCAAGGAGACAAGGCAAGGAGGCAAAAAAAAGGTTGTTAGTTTTTTTAGGAAAAAGAAAATCGACTTGACTTGGCAACGCTTTCCTATGAAAAATGAGTTACACTGTTCACAAGTCTCAACAACATTTCACTTACAGCCTGAAGCGGTTACATAATGAGATCTAGTGGGGAAAAAGACACAGCAACAGCTACACAAGTAGTGTGGTAAGTGGTGACAACAATTCTCATTGATGTAGAAAGAGGAATGTGATGATGATGATGATGACGTGTTCGTTATACAGTCAACTTTTTTCTTGTACAAAAAAAATGGGAAAAGAATAAATATTATTCGTAGAGTATTCATCATATTTTTCCACTGGTTAATCCTCTCAAGCTCGTCCTTCAAGAATGAAGCGAGTGAGGATCAGCATTTAAATAGGAGGAACGACCAGCATGAAGGAAACGAACTGATTTTGAATTATATGACTTGTTGTTACAGCCTTTCGTTTCCACATATTTTATCCTGCCACCAATACGTTGCTAAACAAGGTCGTTTCAAAATTCCTTTGGTAAAATGGTAAAATAAAAAAAAGTTGCCCATGTATAACACGAATGATGATTCGCACAAACTTCCGGTTGTTGGAAGCGGTGCGGTGGAAGGAAGTAGAAGTAAAAATATGAAATAGTTCGCTCAGAATACAGAATAACGGCTTTGGTAAATCTTTAAAGGTAAATGTTCTCACACATTTTCGCTTTTCGTTCAGTCGCCGTGAAAATGAAGAAAGTAAGACAGTTTGCAAAACATCCTTGCTTATGCTTGCTGTGTTCTACACAGACATCAATGTACACACACATCATGCATGATATTTCACCACCTAATCTATGTTCCGAGAATTCCAAATTCCAAGTAAAAAGTAGATATTTGCCTGAAGCAAACTCGTGTCTATAGTATAGTGTATAATAAATAAGATAGAAGGGGTAGGTGGGCGATGATGATGAGCAAAAAGGAAAAAGAATACAGGATGAAGGATTTTTTATATTATTTCTGGCTGTTACAAGTCTTCTCGATGGTTGCTCATCTTGTAAAACACCAACTCACTTCTCTCCTCTCTCTCTCTAGTCTACTCATATTAATCTAGAGTGTTTTCTCTTTTCCCTCTTCCTAGTAAAATATTGAACAAGGTATATAGGTGTAGAAACTAGGAACACCAGTTGGTTGAATATTCATGTTTATTTTTTGTTCATTTTCTTGAAGGATATACAATATACATAGTCCTTTATACGTATTTTGCAGTCCTTTTGCTTTCGCTCCCACACTCCAGTCGACTTTTCCACTAAAAACAAACTCAACTCATCTTCACCCATAAAAAATGTGTGTAGTTTAGCCTAGTTTTTTCTCATTTCACCAAACTCATTTATAACGAACGATGAGCAATGTGCATGTAGATATGTACATGTAGAAACATCCACCATTTTAATATATACGCATAACTTTACTCAAGCAAAAAAAAACTTTGACTTAGTTTTTCCCTTCATCCTCCTTTTTTTACTTTTGTATGTACTTTTACAGATGTTTGGTTAGTGTGGTTAGTAGTGGTGGTATAAAAAAATCATGTTTTTTCTTCTTTTTTAAAAATTGGGAAAGTGGGATAAAAATGAAGAATATAAGAAAATATGTGGGAATGTTTACGAAAACTGTTGTCGCTACCTACTTATGGGAAATGTTCGACAAGTTTTTTTTAAAGGAAAGAATAAACCTAAAAGAATTTGGGTACAAGCCCTTAACCACAACGTATTCACACTCACTAAAGTCGTACTATACGTATTTTTCCCGTTTTTTAAGTTGACTTTTTTTATCATGAGAAGAAAACTTGTTTGGTTTGGGGAAAAAAGATGAACTTTGAAAAGAAGAAGAAGAAATAGTGGGAGAAATTTTGCTATAATACATATTACTTATTGAAAGGAGCCGTTCACACACAATGAACAAAATTATTGGAAGAATTGAAATTGAAACTTCCATGAAAATTGTAAGTACATATTGTTGGAAGGATCCCTACAAAACTTTTCCAAATTTTCTATATGTACTTGCTACTAAACTGCTCTTTTTCCAGTTGAGTTGCTCGATCCTGCTTTCTTTGAATTTACAACGCATCACATATGAATGAATACGGCGTATTTTTACAACTTGTAAAGAAAACAGCGCAGTAATAGTATAAATATATGTATCCAATAAATATGTGTGTGTGTGTCTCTACGCACGTCTCTACCCATTTTATCAGCAACAATATCAGCATCGTAATAACCTCTGTCGGTTTACGGATGATTTATGAAAATATGGCTGTTGCGATGTATTTATTTACTTTCCTTTTAGCCAGGCTAGACTTCATAAATAAACAAAAATAAGGCCAACACTCCAATAAAGAAGGGGGAATTCAACGAGTGCATTTTGTCCGCTTACCTTTCCATATTTCTTCTGTCCGTACATTTTCTTCAGCGTCGTTTCCAAGTCTCGGGCATGTAGCTCTTCAGAGGGGAACGCCACCAGTCCAGGAGCTCCATGGTCAACGAAATTAATAAAAACGTGATCATCTGGTCCACTAAACAAGTCAAATACACACACATAGATGAAATTTTTAGTTTGAAAAAAATGGACATTTTTTCTTCTTCTAGAGATCAAGATGGGAATGGACATATGGGGTAGCAAACCAAACCAACCGAATCAGAGGATAACAAAAAATTCTTTAGAGTACATGCTATATACTGACTGAGCAAGAATGTTTATAGGTATATATACCTTTCAAAGAAAAAAATTACAGGGTTTCTCATTCAAAAAAGGAAATTTCTCGAGAGAATCATGTTTTCTTCTTCATCTCTTTGACTTTAACCAAAAAAAGTACCATAAATACCTTGTACGCAGGAGGAGACATACATATATACATAAAAGGGTGAACTCCACTCCGGAATAATATTCAAAGGGTTCAAAAGGTCTTTTATAGACGAAGAAGCACGTAAAAAGCCATCAGAGTATAATAATATGTACAGCAAAGTTTGTAAGTAAAAGGAGTTAGCTCAAGTCAAGCAAAAATATTAGGCAAAAGAGAGGGTAAAGAAGGAGGAACACGAGCGTGTGTGTGTGTGTGTACCGTGCAGAAAGAGAGAAAGTGGCTGCATTGAATATGCCTGCACATAAAAGTGAGAGGATAATACACGTACTTTCTTCTTTCTCTCTGCAAAGAATAAAATCAAAATCAACCAACCAACCAAGCTAAACCAAATGACTTCCTTGTACTTTACCTCACACACACACACACACACATACATAACATAACCTCCCCAAATTCCTAAATTCTCTTTTTTATCCATCATCCGGAAATTTTTAGCTACCTTTAAAATTCCCAACAACTTGCTCTGCATGCAAAACTATATACAAGTTTGACTTTTACTTTTGCAGTACACTTAAACTTTGGATCATGTGTTGCAACTAAAAATAAACCGTTGCCTTTTACACCGAAATTCTGGATTTAACGGAATATCACTGTATATCCTTAACTGCATGTACAAACATGAATATACCTATGCATTTTGTATTGTTGAACAAAACTGATTTAAAATAAAAACATCTTTGAATTCACAACAAAATAGTACAAAGAGCAAAAGAAGTAAAGTAGAGGAAAAGTAAAATGACGAGGAGAAAACCATGACTATACTTGCAAGTCGACTTATCAAAAATATAAATACACAGAGCGTTACACGGTAAAGCTGTATGCAGTCATTTAATCAACTATTCCATTAGCGTGGAAGTAAACTCGTTTTTTTTTCATACTAAGAGTAAAATGCATTTACAAAAAAAAATACAAAATTCCATCACTTTTTTCCCTACAAAACTTATAAATAAAAGCACTTCTTACCTTGTACGTAACGTACTACACACTGTTTCCATATCTTCAAAGTATGTTTCCGCATACTTTCAAAAACAGAAACGCAGACGGGTGTGCTGGGAGGGATTGTTACATATTTACAACCGATAATCTTGAGGTTACCCAAAACGATTTTTCCATGAAATGAAATTCAGTTGGTTGAAAAATCAGTAAGAAATGCATTTCCTCGGCTGGTCAGTAAAGAACAAGTTCAAGTTTGTGCTTACACATATGCACACAGGTCTACAACTAGAAGACAGGACGCGCAGTAAAACGTTGAGTACCTACGAAAATTCAAACCGCCTAAATTTTTTTTTCAATTTGATTGAATAAGAGAACATGCATACATGTGAGGTAGGAACATGCATATTATTATGAGTTTTCTTTTTCGTAAAAAACAGTAACCAAACCCAATACTCGAACAAAAACTTTGACCGTATCAAAAACGGTTTTCTGTATTATATTTTGATTGAAGGAAAGTAAAGGGGTTTAATGGTTGTTATATCTTTAAAAGAGATAAATATTATATTGCATCGTAAAAGCAAACAGGATAAGTATCGCATTACACATACGCTACATCAACATGATATTATTATGTTTTGCATTTTAAACGTAGGTTTGTATGTATAAAAAGCTAGAAATAAAAAGACATGTCGCAACAAATTTTTTTTTGCTATACTTTGTATCTTTATACTCTCTTGCACAAAACAAACTTTTTCTTTCCTCTCTGGTCCGGCTAGCCTGTCATCCTCTTTTTGGTTTGTTGGGAGGTAGGATCAGCAGCAGAGAAAAAGGAAGCGAGTGGGGAATAAATGAATCGAAGGAAGTATAAAAAAAAGTAAAAGTAAGCAAAGTATGTAAAAACGTGTGTCTGTGAGTCTATTTACCTTTGTAGAACTTTGCCCGATCCAACCCCTTTCAGTCCTTGCTGATCACCGAGGAGAACCTTTATGAAATTCTCGGGAGTGACATCCTATATTATTCCGGGTAGAAAATAAAAGATTTATAAGTTTACATAATAGTTGTACAAACTATATTATGCATATGTACAATATAGGTGTATAAATACATACATATATATGGGCGTATATATATACATAAATATATTAAACTTCACTGCTGGGATATAAATATCTAAATAAACTAAACTGGTGATAGGTATCTCTCTTTCCATTAAGTTTTTTTTCTGGTGAAAGATTAGAGCAGGGAAAAGAAGGATGATCTAGTTATGCAGCACGAGAAAAAGACTTTGGGGGAAAATCATAAACTCAATCTTCTTCTAGTCAGTTGAGTCATCCATAATCCTATCATATTTCCAGTCTGTCACATCATCGTCATCCTCCCTTCCTCCTAAAGCTATTAAAACCTGCATATCAGATAACTACTGACAGAGCAAATGCATATAGTTTTCTAGCCTTTTGCATACAGATACATGTAAGGGCGTAGCGTATAAGTCAGTCAGTTAGTCAACAGGAGATGTAAGTCGCTTTTTAAGCAACAACGTCATCTCCGTTTCATAAAGAAAAAGTTGAAAGTAGATTTTAATGGAAATGTACACAGAGTTTATCCTTTCCACATATATAAACATCATATAAGTTGGTAAATTAAATGATAGATAGACTGCGTACCATCCCGTCGTCCTATTTTTTTATTAGGTAAACTTTATTTACATTCTCGCCAACAAAACAACATTCTACAGGGAAAGCCAGTAATCATTCATCTTGTCTGTTAGCAGCTTCATCTAATTTTCATCCTAGCCTATCCTTAAATCATGTGCAAACTTTTAGACAGAAGTTTTCCCAAGTATATTTTTTTTCTACAGGGAAAGCCAGTGATCATTCATCTTGTCTGTTAGCAGCTTCATCTAATTTTCATCCTAGCCTATCCTTAAATCATGTGCAAACTTTTAGACAGAAGTTTTCCCAAGTATATTTTTTTTCGTAACCCTTATAAAACGAATCAGTTTGTCATGTTATTTAATGAAAATTTAGCATGATTAATTTTTCATGAAGCGTCTACTAGAATAAAGTAACACATGACTGGCCCATAAATTATGGAGGACTAGAATTATTTTGTGGGGTGGAATAAGAATCTCATCCGTTAAAAATATGTTAAATTAGGGCAAGGGTTTCAAAGATGAGTCTTATTATAGCAATAAATATTATTATTTATTGATAAACATAACAAATATTTTTCCTGAGAGGGACAAGAGGTCAGAAACCATTACAAAGACATGCAAGGATCATTCAGTTAGACATCAAAATATCATTTCAGTGTTACGTTTATCTATGTAACTGGAAGATTCACCAGCATCTTAGTCGAACCAAGCCAGGAAAGGGTCGTGTTAAACCTAATTGTTTGGGAATATCTCATATCTTACAATGAAAACTATTCACCTTCTTACACTATTTATGCAGCAAAAGACTGCTGTCTTCTGTCTCGCATAATCTCATACAGTTTTAGCACGTCAAGATTAATGTTGAATGTTTAGAATAATAAAACAACATATAGCGCATACTATCCATCCACTAAAAAGGTAACTTTGTCTTTGACTTGCGTTGTTTATCTATAAACTTTTTCAATTCGCCTTACTTGCCCTTTTTTATCGTATCACTTTTCTCATGTCATTGATCTCGCTTCCCCTTTCCTTCTGCGTTGCGTCCAATGAAATTAATAATTATAAGATTGCAAGAAAAGTCTATATGGCCATCAACTATCCAATGTCAGAGCCAGAACATGGATATGCTAGGTACGTTTGTATAGCATATAATATGTATATGCCTACTACTTTATTGCTAATATCTACTGCAACTTGCACGTATTTTTATGTTTACTTTGGTTTTTGTTTTTACTACTCATTTTGATACTTCATCTATTTGACTTGACTTTCTTCTACTTCGTTTCTTATTGAAGATATCTAAACATGACAGTAAATATTATGCTCCGCTTGATAACGTTCTTGGCGTTGACAGTAATTTCCACTTGCAGCAATATTACAAGCAATACACCACGATAACTAGTCTCATTAAGCCATAGCCATAACATCAGACAGAGCAGCAGCAGCAGTTTGGCTCGTGTACTCCACCATTCCAGCAAGTTTATAATAAACAATTATTATGGAGTGGGCTCTTTGCCCTTCTGCTCCTCAAAAATAATCTCAACAACCACTTCTTCCACTACTACGTACTTGAGTTGTGTATTTCCTTCCTTCCTTGCTTTAGTTTGATATGATGATGATGAGAATGAAAGAAACCACTAAAAATATCATTGATGTGCTGCAGTAGATACAAAACAGTAGCCTGCAACCACGCAAAAACTCCAGACATTAATTTTCTGTTGGGTTTCCTTGAGACTTTGCCATGTCGTCGTCGTCGCCAGGAACTCAAACTCAAGTCAAGTCAAAAAACGAGTAAACTTACATACCTACAAGTTATGACATTATGTATTTTCTATCGACGACTTGATTTCAGTATTTCTCATCATGATCAATCTGATATTATTTTGAGTTCGAGTTATGACTCTTCATTGTCACTTGTCCCCACTTTGTTTGAGGTTTAACACAGAAAATGAACATGATCTTCATCCAAGTAAATTCAATGTATGATACATATGTCATGCTGACATGTTTAATGGATAGATATAAGAGTTTTTGCTTTTTCATAAAAAAATGTTTGCAATCTTTTGTCCATGGTAAAAGTCTTATTAGTGCAAGGCTTACAAAGTGTGTGCTAGTAAAAATGTCATAAAAAACTTGTTCCTTTCCTCAAGGCTTATATAACCTTATTGACAATGATATGGCATACGTGAAAGGCATTCATACACGCCATACGCAATAATAGTGCATGCACTAAAGTTCCATCTCCCAACTTTTTCCACCTAACCTTTCCATTCTTTATCTTTTCTCCCCGTTTCAAAAAAATACATAGCAAATTGGAGTAATGAGCACATTGAGCGCTCTGACGATATTATATTATTAGTAGACTAAAAGACTAGACAAGACACAGAAAATATCATTTCTTTAAGGGGTATTGTTGAAGGAAGACTTACTTTTCCCCTGTAGTCTATTACAACTCCTTTGTAGACATTAGTTCCGTTGGGTCGATTGATGATTACTCCCGGAGTTGGATTTCTGCCGATATCACAAGAAAACACACATTACACTTTACTACCACCAGAGCAATGAAGGTACATACTAAAAATAGCTGTTGGTGCCACTCTATCTCGCTACAAGTAAAGCTGAAGTCAAGTCATAATTATATGTACAAGAGCTTCTGGAGAGTATAGTCATTATCATTTGTGATAATAATAATGGTAAAAGAAAACTACAACGAGTGTTCTCTCATTTCCTTTTTTTATTACCGTCTCTGCGCGTTGACTTCAACGTTAGCATTGAATCGTAGCTCTGTAGAGTCGTCGTCGAGTGGTTGCTACTAAACTGCAAGCAAAACCAAGCAATAATAAGAGTGAAGAACAGGTATAATATTGGCAATCAAACTTCAAACATTTAAGGCAAAAAAGAGTTGAATAAGGAATAATAGTAGAAGAGCTAAAAAGTCTATTACTTTACCAATGCTATTCTTAGGTATATCAGTGTAGCTGTTATATCAAAACCATTGGTTATGCTGTTGTAAAAGAGCTTTGCTTTACCATAAAACATGCATGTACTTTGATCATCAAGCAAAATGAAATGAGAGAAATTAGCGTAAAATAAATACCTAAATTGCAGTCAGTGCTTTATCTCAGGTCAGTTCTTTCTATCGCATTCATTCTGCACGGAGCAGAGTATATGATCGTTTCCAGATTGAAAAGGGCCATTAACTTAATGTGAGTGTAGGCAGCAAAAAGCATTTCCCTCGACAACGAAGCATTATTTCATGCATTCATTCAAAGTAGCCACATAATTTTATTTTACTCTGGGGTCCACTAGTAAATGCACATATTTTTTTCTAAAACGGCAAGATGTTTTTAAGAGATGCATTTGATTTAGTATCCGCTTAGAGGCTCAAAAAATGCTAATATCATTAACCAAAACTGAAGTGAAGGCAAGATCTTAAAAATGGAATGAATGAATAAAAAAAGTTGGAGTCGGTTTTGCATTTTACCATGTTACATATTTTTTCTTCATTTCCATTTCCCATCACCATAATCCTTTCAAATAATGTAACCCATCATTACACTCCCACACACTTCTTGTGCACGTCGGCACGCGACGGTTGGAATTATAAAGGGATTAATGTGTTCTGATAAGCGGACTTACACAGTCAATAAGGAAATCATAATCACTCACATAAATGACGGTAGTGTATATCTTTTGGCTTTTACATGCATACTGTTCATACAAAGCGTAAAGAATAGTAATAAATTGGAGGCAGGCAAGTTGTTAATGACCTTTCAAGCAGAGGAAAATGAACTAAAAATGAAAGTAAGGTCTAGTACTACTAATACTACTACCACCAAATCATCCTTGAACAACCAAGTAAACATACATACCAACCACTTGCATAAAAGTGCATACTAAGAAAAACTCGTTATTTTAAGGAAGAAAACGAAAGAAAGTTTCAAGTTCATCCATTATGAAAAGTATATGGAACCGCTAGCTGAAATGTAAAGGTCTTATCATATTATTTCTTATTGGATGATAAAATAGAATTACATCGAACGAAAGATCATCACCAATACCATACGATCTTTCATTGTGCCATGTAGTAGTCTTCTTCGTGAGCTGCTCTATGTTTTATACCTTTAATTTCTCCCCCTTCCATTCAACCGTATAAAAGAAAGTAATCACCAGCAGAGAGAAAAAGTCAACGTGGAAATGTAAGAAAAGTGAATCAAGGAAAAACTAAGCCGCATCACTAGTGCTACTACTACCACTATGCAGCATTCAACACATTAAGATTTTCAGTAAAAAAAGTCTACAAAACTAGCAGCACGAGCATAGAACGTTGAGTTGAAGAAGAAAATGTTTCCGGGGCTGGTGTCATTATTGTACCAAACCTGTGTACTGCCACGCGTCTTGGTCGTGAGAATTGGAAGGGGAACGCTACACTCCAGAACGAAGAAAATGAATGGGAGTTTTTTTATTTGAATTACCGAAAAAAGCTACAGCAACAGCAGCAGTGGATTGTGAAATTGCTTGTTGGACAAAAGGTAATGGGAAATTTCTGGCTAACCGCTGCTACTGCTACTGCTGCTGGTGTTCCAACGAAGAAGAAACTATGGCGGCTTGATGTTGGACGGATAATAAAAATGCACGACGGTGAGAGGAGGAGAAGGGAGTATGTTGTTGTTTCTCTATATATAACATTAGTATACCTCTTAACGAGTAGAAGCATCACCAAGTTTCATAATATTTTGAGTGCACACCATACAAAAACAAGGTAAAATGTAGTAAACTCATTGCCGGTCGTTCGACTCATTTAACGACCAATCCCACCTTACTTTTATTCCCCCAAAACAAGAACAACAACAGCAACAACAGTCAGAGTAACAACAAAAAAGAAAGATGTGAGGCTGATATAAACAGTAAAAGTCATTACATTATATTATATTGCATTGCCATGTAGGAAGGAGGTTGAGTTGAGAAAGTGAATAAAACGAAAGTAAGTTAGTTTTTCTAAGAATTGGGGAAAGAAGAAAAAATCAAGAAAATTGGATTAAGATAGTTGCTTATACCAGTAAAGTCAGCATACATATATAGCTGATGGTGTGGTCTGTGGTGATATAAAATAGTGGGAATGTGGGTAGATAGCTGCTGCTGGTCACTATGCGATCACCCTACACCCGTTTATACTCGTTTGTAAAGACGGGGGAAAAGAAAAAGGAAGAAGCACGTAAAATGAAAAGGAAGTCTAAATGAATGAATATTAGAAAACTAATACATATAGAAGGAGCATCCAACGCTTCCCATTTGTGAGTAGAAAACACAGGACCAATTTATTTACTTGTACTATGTTTTAACGGGGATTGTTTTCATCACTCTTAAAAGTAGCAAAGTTTCCATCATCTCGCTTTATTTTTGATAAT
>JAHZNC010000693.1:0-12669 GCA_027744095.1 Zhuqinia jingwanae | reverse complement strand
GCCCAAAAAGTTAAGTTTGGGAGAGAGAATAGCCCTAGCCGCAACTGGAGGTCAGCAAGAAGATGACTTCCCGGAGGATATTGAATATGGTATGGTATATTTAAATAAATTTTACAATGAACAAAATACAAGATTAATAATGTACTAATGTGGCCTAATCCATTTATATTGTTTGTTAAACTTATTTTAGAAACGTCGGCCAAAGTCGTAGAACTAGATGAGGATTTTGACACTGGTAAGGCTGTCCCTAGAAGCTCACTAAGAACTAAAAATATCAAGCTTTTAGATGAGTTTGATGACCGTTATTCCGGTGAAAAGGTGACCAGGAGGAAGTTAGCGAAGGATGATGATAAGGGATTACCATCAGTGGGGATTAAAAGGTCACAGTCTCCGAAAACGAACAGTTCTCATTTAAGTAGTGAAGAAGAGGATAGTCAGGATGAGGAGGAGGATGAAGAGGGAATTGACATGGACTTGACAGACAGTGAGGAAGAGGATGTAAAATCTAAAAATAACTTGAGAAGAGTAGAGAATGAAGATGATGAAGAGGACGACGACGATGATGAAGAGGACGACGACGATGAAGAAGAGGATTCTGAACTGGGGTCTGGAGAGGAAGATGAATTAGATGAGGACTCTGAGGAAAATGAAAATGAATCTGGTACCACAGGAATGCAAACGTTGAGTTTGAGAGACAAGCAGTCAGAAATTGAAAAAGGAAAAGCTACTTTAAATCAAATAAGTACGAAAAATGGATTAAATTATTAAAGTGACACAATGAGTGAATTGTATTAAGTTTTAACGCATTAATTGTTCATTTCGTTTGTAGGAATTTGGGATTCTCTTCTGGAAGTTCGCATAAGATTACAAAAAATGCTTCTCGACTGCAACCGACTTCCCCACACCGACATGTACGAAGAGATTATCAGTGATATTACTTCCCAAGACAATGATTCAGCTTTTCCGAAAATTGTGGCGAAAAGCCAAGAAGCTACAAAAACACTACTATATCAGCTAATTCGGTTACAGGACATAATGACAGAAAAAAATACGGAAACTAGGAAAGCTGTAGCAAAAGCAGCCAGTAATGATGATAATAATGATGATTCAATGAATGAGGAGATCACCTCCGAAGAGGATGAAGTTGAAAACGTCACCGAAAAACCAAAAAGGAAGAGAAAAACTGAAAATCCTGTAGAAAAAGCCAAGAAAATGAAATTGGAAGAATTTATGCAAACAGCTGAATCCTCTTTCAGCGCCTTAAAACCCTACAGAAACCAAACCATTCAAAAATGGAACGACAAAACACAATTTTCCGGAGGAAAATTCAACAGAAAAACTGGAGGGTCCCAACAAATATCAACTTTGAGACAAATTGAACAAATCCTTTCGAATAAACAACGACTTTTAAAAAGGACCCAAATTAGAAGATTGAATTATTCTGTAATAGGGGAACCCGCTAGAGATAGTGTAGGCCAGGATTTGGAAGAAATTGAAGACATGCAAACAAAATCATTAGGCGAATAGTTAGTATTTGTAATTTTAATTATTACTAATTTTCAAACATTTTACAAGTAAATCGTTACAAGTAGTTTGTTACATTGGTCCATTAACCATTTAATACTTGGAGGTTGTATTGTACACTTTTTTAAACTCTCTATTCTTGAAACTCCATTTTGTTATAGCTTAGCGTTAACTTACTTTATGGAGCAATAAATAACAGCGTTGCATTGAAATTGGTGTTTTTTTGTCAATGACGTCACATCGTAAATAAAAATGGTGCGTGCATAAATTTTACTGGCAGAATGCAATGAAACGGCAGTTGTAGAAATAAATAGGCCATTCATCATCATCACCCCTCGAACTCAAACAAAGAGGATGATGCATAATGAATGCATAATAAATGCCTACGCATATTTAGTTTGTCTGTGACCAACACCACCATCATAAGTTCAAAGTTATAATTTATAAATCATTGCTTTATTACAAAAAAGTGAAAAAAGTTGGTTACTTGTTCTGCATAAATATTTTGTCATGTAGCAATTCCACATGATTTAATATGGCCTTCCTTTATATTTTTTATAAATGAACCCGAGAAAATCATAAAAGTAAAAATGGTGCAATATAGTCCCTGACTGATTGAAAACCACAGAGATAAAATAAACTCCAATAATTTGCAATATTCGTGAATAATCCAATGGTAATTCCCATTCCTGATCATCATCCATCACTCATCATCACATCGTATAAATGTATCACATTGTAAAATACATATAATGAATACATATAAGTTATAAGTCGGAATATACTTTTCAGCCACCTTTGTACGCGTTTTACATGAACAAGGGAGAAGCAAGAAATATTTTGCGCAGTTAGTTTAGTAAATGTTTTGCGTGATATTGCAATTTGCTGGTGTATACATACATACTTGACTTGTAATGTAGTGTAATAATAATAATCATGTTACAATAAGAGTGCTTTTGTTGTTGTTCTGAGTTTATTGCACTATCAGCATTAAACTGATGTGATGATAGTTGTTCGTTCACCATGTTTCACGATCATAATGGCTGTATACTAATGTTCATGTTGTAATAATTCTAAAATATAATTTATGATAATCAAACGGGAATAAAGTTGATCTTGGAAGTTAAATCGTCTCATTCAACCCCATTTTTACTTTTATATACGGTACTTTGCCTGGGGAATTGAATTCACAAATTTAATATGGAATTTTACATACTTAAAAATACACCGGGGCCAAAAAGATCGATTCCAAATTCCATTAATAATTCAATGAAAAATCCAATACATTCAACATTCGTTTTGTTTAAAGTAAATTATTTATTACAATTGACAATCTTACTATTGTGCTACTTTTATCTCAAAAGACTAGACTAACAAAATAAACGTGGCTAAAGAGCTGTATTATTCCACTTCACGTTGAGACTTTTTTTTATATTCAAAACAAATTCAAAAAATACTTATGCTGTGTTCTAAATCTTCATTCTGCATACTTATCCATATAAACAGCCAAAATAATGTGGTTTGATAAGAAAAAACTACCAACTTCCACCTGCTCACCTTTGTAGCAGTAATATATTCATCATCATATCATATTCATCACTAATATCACATTTCCTATACACTTTATGTTTTACTACACCAAGGATAATAGAGTGTGGGGATTATGGATCATGGATGTTTTAATTTATTTTTATTGTAGGTATATCCAAAATTACAAATATGCCAGGCCAGAATGAAAAGGTGAGCTTCTTCAACCTCTTGTGTTATGTTGTCAATGCACACATGTAAAACATACAGGAAGACCTGAGAGAGAGAAAGAGAAACGAGAGAAGAGCAAACAGCTAGCAACAGAACCAACGCATCAGAGAGCAAACAAAGCAACAAAGCCGACGTGTAGTAGTAACTACGATTTGTACTATTTCAGGGAATGTTCATTAAGTATGTCATCCTCCTGGATAGATTCATCCTTAGGATGACCTGGATGCATCTATTTCCAAGGCCGTATATTAAGGCATTTTATGAGATGAGAATGTTGCAGGTGGGTCAAAAATTGACTTTTCTAACGTGACTTATGGATTGAAGGAATATTATTACGAATCTTTGCATGTTTTGCCCAACAACAAACAAAAGACCTTGTGAAGTTCACATACGACGACTAGTAGTAGATCTCTTGCTTGAGTGGTTTTGGATTGATGTATTTTGCTCTTGCTGCTTATTACAATTCTTCTGGTATGGGAACGTTTATAAATCACGTCAACAAAATCGGGCGGTGATGCCCTCGTAATCCACAACGGCTTGCATGAAATTTGTGGTGTATGATTTTATGATGACAAAGCATACTTCTGCTGAATTGATCAATTTGAGTGTAGCATGATTATGAACGCTTCCTAAATAAATTGTTAACACAAACAAAACAGAAAAACATCACGTCGTCGTTAGTACCAGCAGCAGAGCGTACCAGAGCATTGAATTCAGTTGGTAGTGTAGTAGTAGCTGTTTAGCTGTGAGGACATCTTTTCACGGACTCTTCTCTTGTCTCTCGTCACGTTATCCCGATTTCTCTTCTTCATCTCTATAAACCTTCATCTATCTGTTGATCACTGTAAGTTAACCTTAACATTTTGAATTTTTTAAATCTTTTTTTATTCCTCACGTAATTGAATATAGTTTAAGTAATCAATATTTGAGGTGGTGTCATTGATTGAATTCATGCGAGAAAACAGATATATTGATTTTTTCCCTTGTTTTGTGGTTGGTTGGGCTGTTGTTAAGTTGGTTTGGGGGTGGTGGGTGGATCTATGTTTTTGTAATCTTGCCATATGGGAAAGAGTTTCCTTGTTGTTTGAATGTTAAAATACACAACAACACTACGAAAGGATAAAGAGGGGATCGTGCTTTTTCATTTTGGAAATTGTAGCGAAAACAAAGTTTGTCATTTTGTTGTTCAATAATTTGCTTAATTTATGTGATAATTTTATCTTGAGTACGTAAGTCATATAATAATAATAAGTGGTACTACCACTTCAGGAGGTTGTTTTTTGTTTTTGTCCTTTACTTTTTTAAATATTTGAACACTGATAACCAATGAACGATTAAAACCAAGTGGAACTTGGCAACTTTTTTATTTTATAAATTTTTCCTTGGTTTTGATTCAGAAGCGGACATCGTTTCAACAAAGAAGACGCAAGAAATAAAGTGGAGTTTTGAAGACTGAACAATAAAGTCGTGGTTTTACAGCCAAAATCAATCGCCAAAATGGACCCCGAAGTAGATCAGTATGAACACTACAACTACGATGCTGATAAGTATTTGAACGCTGGCCACAGTGGAAAGCAAAGGACCAAAAAGGAACAAGCTGTGCACACTAATCACTCTGATCCAAGTGGTCACACTAGGAAAATTCAGACCAAGTTAGAAAATACGGAAAAGAATAGGAAAAATAGTGGAGGAAGTGCAGGAAAAAGTTAAACATTTTCGGTAAGAGAGTTAAATGTTAAATTAGTTTATTTTTATGACAAACATTTTTTTCATGTTTCATCAATATTTTTTTTACCAGGCCCTAATCAACCCTAAATCCAGGTGAACTGATTGTCATTCAACTTGTCTCGTCGTCTGATTGTTTACGGTGAATATCATTCCAGCCATAAAAAATCATCAAAGCATAAAAATTGGATAATTAATGTGATTATTTTCATCTTCATCTCTTTCAATCTTTAATTTAAATCCTGTCTAATTATCCATAAAATCTCAGCAAAAAAATATTTGTTAGTACAATAATTAAGTAGTTCATATGTTTCTTCAAATTGAATAATGTCAATGTAATTTTTTCAAGTATCCCTCTCTTGTTTTTTCTCTTGCATCTCTGTAATTTGCAGTTAGCAGCAGCTCAATATTAAGTGCATAAAATAAAATAATTACTTACCTATTATGAGGGTTTTTTGTAATGTGTCATAAACAAACATAAAAAAATAAAAGTAAAAAAAAACACCAAAAAATATAGAACCATCGCCTATTTCATTGCATATTTCCATGTTTTGAAGAAAAAAATCAGTTTTCAAAAATCACATGACTGAAGTGTTTTATTCTAAAAAAAATTGATTACACCATTAATCTTGAAGCTATATATTAATGTAAATGTAGAATTAACTCGGTCCATATTGTGTTGCAATTGTTCAGTTCAGCATGGTCATCAATCACTTTTATCTTCTTCGGCCACGTTTAACAGCATTTGCTTCTTCATTTCCAATAGCCTTTTAAGGGCCAACCACTGTACATTTTGTTTCATATCAAACGTTTGTGTTTGCTCCAATTGTGACATATCCTGGTTTAAAACCTTTTGAAGCCTCTCCTGATCCACAACCCTAGTTAATATCCTATTCCTGGCGAACAAAAATGTGATATAATATGAATTGCATAAAATCGTAATTAAAGTGCTATATACGTTATTTATTGGGGTTATTCTAGTATCAATAATAATTTTGTTAACTCCATTACTTGAATGACCGTAAAGTAGTGGGATTATCTTTGAGTAACTCTGCCTCAATCCTAGCCCTCTGAACATTAGCCTTCAGAACGGGATATTGTGCTGTCTTTTGGCAAATTTCCTCTTGGGTTTTGATAATTTCCTCTTCAGCTTTACTAATTCTCTGATAAAATAAATTGAATAAATTTTCATTATAAATTTAAATCATTTAAAGTTACATTGAATTTCAATAGTAAATACAACCTATCTTACAGTTTCAAATCTCCGAATACTCTCCAGAATTGGTCCCATCTCTGCATCAAAAGCAGTATTCAATCTTTTACAGTGCAGCTCCAAAGTTTTAATTTCCTGCTTTGTCTGAATTACTCCCTCAGATAGTGGCTTCACCACTGCTCTTCTCGCTGTCAAACTTTCTTGAAGCTCTCTGCCCGTCTCACAAAGTTTGTAGATGTATCGCAGTTTGCTCTCATCCCTATGATCCAAAATAATTTGCTCTTCGTCTACGTGTCCTTGAAAGAAAGAACATTCCTCAAAACCTAGATCTTTCTCAATTTGTTTCTATAAAAGGATTAAGCATTGATGTAGTAAAAACATAATCATTTTTATAAACGTATAGTTAATTGCTAATTGTTAATAAATTAAGTTAATTTTTTACCAATTTTGCAGTACTGTCCTTCAGTTCCTCCTCTACCACATAATTCGTCGTGGACATTATTCCAATCTCTGCCTGAATTGTGCTTATCTCAGCTCTCATGGCTTTATACTTTGCCGCTTTCACTTTCATCGTTTTCACGTACTCCTTAAAATCCCGGTTGCTCAAGCAAGGTATTCCATCCGGAAAGAGTTGCTTTCTTGCTTCCCGTTTCTCTCGTAAAATATTTTGGTTATCCAACATATCCTTCCGGATTTCCTCCAGTTCCTCCAAAAGTTCAAGTTTCCTTTTCTTGTTTTCACTGGCCTTTTGCCGTGCAAATGATAAGCTAGCATCCGTGTCTTTAAGCTTAATGTTTAACTCTAGATTTTGCGTTTCCTTTTGAACTTGAAAAATCTAATACAAAATAAAGGAATAATTTAAATTTGCTATAATATTTTTTTTAAATGCGTTGGCTAGGTTGAAAACAGCTCTTCTGTTGTACTTTTTTCCTAATCCCTTCCAAATCCGAAGGATACTCAGGTCCCACCGTTATGACCATTTTGAGGGCTCTTATTTTTCTTTCTGCTTCCTCAATATCTTGTGGTATTTTATGTTGGACGATAAACCTCAAAATTTCACAGTCTTGTTCCGTTCTCTCCAAAAGGCCTTCTGGGCTGCTGTGAGTATTCAATTCCTGTATCTCATGCAACTTGTTGGACATAAAGTAAGTCTTCTTTTCCAAGCACCACAACTTTCTCTCCTCCACGTAAAGTTGGTTGCGGAGTCTGCTTTTTTCGGCACGGGCGTGACGTATATCCTCGGCAAGTTGAAGGTGGTCTTGCTTAGCAGGAATGTTACCCACCTGTAATTGACGTAGTTATGTAATTTTTGTTTTAAATAAAAAAATATCTGTAAAAAAAATAGCAACGCAGCTTACATTGCACTTCATCATATCCAACTTCCTGCTACAAGAATCAATTTCCCGTTCCACTGCCTTCAAATCATTGACCAAATCCGAAATTCCCTTGTGCTTTTTTATCTCTTCCAATTTTTTATGGATATTTTTAAATTCCACAATCTTTTGTTCGTACTGCTCATAACATCGCTGAGTTTCCGGATCACCAAACATGAACTCATCAGGAATCGCAACTTTCACCAAAAACATGGACAGATAAGCTCTCTTCTTTAACTCATCTTTTCTTGTGAGCAGCCATCCCATCGTGTCCCAAATAATTTCTTGGTTTATAGCCTCCATAGCACGTTTTAAGGTTTGTCTATCAATTGTAATGAGGAATTAACATTTAATATTTGAAAAAAGTTCATTTTAAAAGGGCATATTCACATTTTAAAAATTACTGATCGAAACACTTGGGCCAAAACTTCAAAATTCTGAGCAATTCCATCATTTGCTCTACTTTTTCAGTGTCACTGGTTTCAGCTAGCATGTCTTTGAGTTTTGGGTGAATGTCTATCAAGACCGATTGGAAAACCTGCATGAATGTTTAAATTTCAGTGGTCCATGGCATAATTAAGCTGTCTTAAATATGTACTCCAGTATTTTAAATATAGTCACTGTTACGGTGCTACACACTACCCACCTTCATCAAAGCATCTCCTTGTAGGGATGTGAAACTTATAAGATTCAAATTCAAGTTGTAGGGCTCCTTGGACAACTCTTCTGCGAGATACTTGGGAATTTCACTCTCTTTCATGCTCAACATTTTGAATTGTTTGGAACATATAAAATTAACATTCGTTCCTAAATCGCAGCAAATAAATCAAAAAATTCTGTATAAGTGGACAAAGAAATCAACTTAAAGGTATTTGCAAAACGACCTTGTTGGAAGGATTTGGGAAATTAAAATGTTTTGAGAACCACACATTGATGCCAGAGTCATGTTATTTATTTTAGGCATTACGTTTTTTAAATGCTTTTCTCGGTTTACTAGGTGACTGCGCACTGAATATATATGTAGTCATTCAGCTTTCTAAATGACCGTTTTGGTTTCAGCACGTGCCGTAGTGCAAAAGACAAGCGTTGTACAAATAATGAATGACTAATGAATCATGTCTGGGATAGGTTTACGCGTTTCACATGGTATACACGGCGATATGCATGACATACATACTCATAATTTCAAATAAAATTTCCATATGCACTTAAAAATATTTTAGTTATTTCATTTGTTGTTTCCAAAATTGTACACTACTGTGTCTTCAGGCAACCATTTTATTTGACAGTGATAAAATAAAGTTTATCTCACCCCTCTCCTATTTATTAACTTTTTCTTTATATGGAATTAACACCCGGTTGTTATAAATAACCTTACACAAGCAATCAAAAAGCTTGTCCACCTCTTTACAGATAGAGCTAGTAGAACAATCTTCACTTTCAACGTCATCATCAACAAGTTTTGTATTGGAAGGTGGCCGCCTTCTATGAACGCTACCGTCGTCGTTCAGTCCCAGTTTTGCATCCCCGATAATCATGTTCACAAATTTTGCTAAAGTTTTTGGTAAAATAAAACAATTCCAAAAACTATTCCAAAATTGTCTTTATCTAACTTGCTTTTTATGCTTACCATCATCTTCAGCCAATTTTAGCAAGGTCCAGTTGGCCCAGTACTGAATTTCTGGGGCATTGCGATCGCTTCTCAACTCATAAAGCAGGTTAAGATTCCTATAAGAGAGAAGAAACAGAAAAAAACTAAATTAAAGCCAATAATGCAGAATAATTATAAGTATAATCCGTCAGTATACAGGTATTAATTTTTTTACCTAAACGTAAACAAAAATTTCTTGCTACGATTCATCTTGAACATTGTTTTGTAAATTTGGTCCAAAATTTTCTGTTTGGTTGGGCCTTCATCAGCTTCATTCAAAACATATCTTGAGGCTACCATTGCCAAAAGTCCGCAACAAGCATGTAAAAGCTGTGGGAAAAATTATGAAATTAGTTTGATGACATTAGTGTCTCAAATATGTTTACACGTTATTAATTTTTACATCATCATCCCCCAATCCACTTTTGTCCAAAATTTCCAAAAGTTGCTGCACTCTATCCGACTTTGTTATTTGTTCTTCTGGTACAGCAGTGGTAGCGTTGTAAAGAAGATTTGTCAAAAATGCTAGATAAAAACGTTTAGTTGTTTGAAAACAATGCTCAAGAAAATTATATTTTACTTCACAAGTTTAATTTTTTTTTTACCAAGAACTGGTTTCAGAATTTCTCGCAAAGATCTCAAATTGAGATTGAGACATTGAAGTGGGTCTGCCTCATCAACCAACTCATTGCAAACTTTCACCAGTTCAAAGCAATGCTCAACAATGCGCGTGCGACCCAACCCGTTATTTGTAAAGAAGATTTGTCAAAAATGCTAGATAAAAACGTTTAGTTGTTTGAAAACAATGCTCAAGAAAATTATATTTTACTTCACAAGTTTAATTTTTTTGTACCAAGAACCGGTTTCAGAATTTCTCGCAAAGATCTCAAATTGAGATTGAGACATGGAAGTGGGTCTGTCTCATCAACCAACTCATTGCAAACTTTCACCAGTTCAAAGCAATGCTCAACAATGCGCGTGCGACCCAACCCGTTATAAAAGTTTGACTCTTGATATATATTATTGATTTCATATTTTATAGATTCGGAAATCCATTTTAGCAAAATTATCCATAAAGTTCGTATTTCATCCATCATGTGTGCACTATTCAGTTGGTCCATGAAAACGCACATTTGCTAAAAAGTAAGAAAAACCATTACCGTTCGCATAACCATATCTTACAATATTCAGCATCCATTTTTCAATTAAACTAATATAGCATCCTTGATATTCAATGTTTAAAAAAGTGCATTTAATTAGAAAATTATTACTCATTATTGGACAATATGACTTTTCTTACGTCAACTATGTCACCAACATGCTCCGTGTGTATAATTTCCTTTTTCTCAGAATGAGTGAAGGTGTAAAGCAAATGGATAACGGACTTGAGTAAAAATATCTCTGTCATGGGGTCGCTATCGTCATATTTAGAACTGGCGATAATTCCAGTCTGGAGTAAAACCGGAAACAGCCTGTCACCGTACAAAGAATTCTAAAACAAAATGAAGAAGAGTGACATGCAGGCACACAAAAAGAAAAAGAAACAAAACACGAAACAGTTTACTGTACCTTTTTCAAATAGGACCCCAATACAAGCATGTTGAGTACCCCGTTCCTGAGTATACTTAAATCCTGACTGTGAACCTCCATCCCCCTCACTACAATATGGCAAGCCTTGTTCATTCTGAAACTGCAAACATGACGCGGCATACCTGCTGCTCTGCTGACAATTCTCTTGATGAGATGAAACGCTGCGGCTAACGACACAATCATAATGTGCTTATCATCCATGTGATAAGTCATCACTTGAAGCAACAGGTCCAGAATGGTGTAGCAGGGAATAAAGTCTGTGAAGTTGTTAATGTGTATTTGTTCATGGAGGATTCGAATTGCTTTGTGTAGAATGTTGCCGCGGTGCATGTACGCCTTAATGGAGCAAATGAGCTGGTCCATGGTATCACCCCCTGTGATTTGAAGGGCGGGAATGTTGGCACGTTGTGTGGCGTAGTAATGCGTTCCCAGTAAGCCAAGAAAGTGGAGGGGTCGGTGGGGGAATCGGCAAGACAAACCGTTGATTGAGCAACAAGTTTTGTTCGGACCGGGTCCAAATCCCGCTAAATTCGTTCCGGAAATATCCATTCCTACAAGATTTGGAAGTGAAGTTACCAGTTCATCAAGAATAACGTCGGGATTTGCAAAAAGAGAAGCAAGTTCATTGTACTGGGAAAGGTCCAGAAATCTGTTTAATCGATCAATGAACCTTTAACAAATTACGAATCGTCAATTAGGCTAAAAGTTAGTAGATTTTTAATGATAACCTTAATTTGGTAAATTGTCTCAAAGTGCCCCAAGTCATTATGTCAACGTCCACTAACACGTCATGTAAGTGTAATGAACGCAGAGATTCTTTCGCATCCAAAAGGAAAGTGAAATCGACAATTTCCTGGCAGCTAGATAAATCCAAATNAGTGAAATCGACAATTTCCTGGCAGCTAGATAAATCCAAATACTCAAGGACTTGAATAAAGTCTCTAGTCAAATATTCCCAGTAGTCCACATATCCTTTATGTGGCAACTCTGATAACGCTGCTCCTGAAGAATCTCCTTCCCCAATACCATCCGTGGCGGTGTTGCTAGTTGAAGTCGAAGATGCAGTTTCTGTTGCTGATGACATGAGGAGTCTCAAACGAACTGGTTGTTCTTGGGTAATATGGTGACCCCAAATTACAAGTTTTCTCAATTTTTTCGTGGTGAGGAGGCCTTCATAATTCTGTTCTGGATAGTCATTCCGACGCCCGAGTGTTCCTCTGAAAAACTTGCTGATTGATTTGACAAGTTTTCGGATGCCTTCCCCCTCCTCCCCTATTATCCAACCAACAATTTAAAAAATGCCGACTTAATTTAAATGCAATAAACCCAGTATCATTTTAACGCATTGAAATGAATGTGAGTAAAACAAAATAAAATGTAAAACTTGCTTTCTTTCAAGTGCAATAGCCAGTCGTCAATTTTCACCGGCAGGATTTGTGTCGAGTTTCCAATACACAAGCATTCTAAATTCTTGCCAAATTTGTTAATTATTTCCAGTGATCGTTTCGTTAGCGAGGGACAATTGTGAATGTCCAGGGACATGGGAAAGTTGCTAATGATAGAGCCAAGCTCCTCATCTTTAAGCTTGAGACAGTTTCTCAGATGGATTTTGCGGAGGAGTGGAACATTATTATACTGTCATAAAATTATCGGCGTAAATTACTTTTTCGTTAAAAGTAAACCAGTGTTTGAGTTTCGTATATTGAAGAAATATATTTTATACCACAACATGCACAAGGGGCACATAATCTTCCGAGGATTCACTGTCAAATCGTTGTATAAGCTGTTCCCAAATGTCCATTGGAAGGTTCACAGCCATTCTTCGTAACTTTTTT